>JARQOC010000002.1:184402132-184429576 GCA_033576535.1 Allobates femoralis | reverse complement strand
GTGTCAATGGATAGATCTTTAAATATGATGCCCTGAGAAGGGACATCCAATCGTAACACAGTAGTGCCCACCAATGATCGCTGATGGGGCGTGGTATCCATGACGCTGTGGCACGCCCCTGTGAAATCACTAGGTGATGCAATTTCCATTCCTGTGCCCCGTTTACACGCCACTACCATAGCAATTGTGCCTTTGTGTTGCCTTTGGTTTTTGAGCATGGCTCAGCAAAAGGTATCTGAGTCAACTGCAGGACACTGGAGGGATTTCCCCTATTTACACGCCGCCATTTCGTAGCAATTTCATGGCAACAGGCACAATTATCCCCATTGCCAGGCAGTTGCTACCACGCAGTGGCGGCGTGTAAAGGGGCCCTTATAGTGCAGTTAAGCTGCATAAATATCCACTCCCTCCGCATTGGCCGGACGCTTGTGTATGCACGGAGGCTATAGACATCGCGTTACCATAGCCACCGACGGGCGGGACAGAAGTGATATCATTGGTTGTCAGGCAGCGGGTGGGACGCGCCATATAAGCGGTATTCACCTGGCCGCAATAATACAATGATTATGCCACCATATATACAAGCCTACAAGCCAGCACTGATTCACAGCACAGCTCCCTGAAGAAGTGGCTGTGAGACAGAAATGGTGGAGCTGGTGTGCGCCCCTGGTCTCCACATAGCAGTTAGGATTGCAAGGTCCGTATCACTTGGAACAATTTGCTTTGAATAATGGGGATTTTTCGTAGTGAGCCACAATACTGTGTTGTTTTACTAGAGAGCTGTGTATTACCTATACTTGAAAGAGAACTACTTTTTACTGGTGCAGCCTTTTGTTAAAACCAAATTATTGCATTACTCCCTGAACACTACCTGCAGGTGACTTTGTGTGTTATTGTTGTTATTTGCCTTTGATACTGGATAGCCTGATCTCCTTGTGCATTCCACCGGCCTGACATTGTTTTGGTGGTGGTTATTGCCCATTTGGGGATTATGGTTACCAATTATTTTTGGAGTATACTATGAATGTTCAAGGATATAAGCCCTACAATAAGCAATTGTTTCATTAATCCTGCAATACATTCATAACTACTATCTGCATGTGGGTACAAGGGAGGTACTCCGTTTTTTCTCGGGTTTCTTTGGAGGGTTTGGGTTTTTGTAATGGGTTTGTCTAAAAATTGCTTATTGAAATAAATATTTAGCATATTTGTAAATTGGTGCATTTTGTCTAATTTTGGTCAAAAGTATAGTATAGTTGAATTATGGTGCTTTTCCGGTTACAACTATAAATTGGAGTATATTGAACAATGTGGTTATCAGAGGTGGAGGTTCGTCATGTGACCACGCCACTGGCCTTTAAATAGCCTCGTCTTCCTTGGGCTGTTGTCGCTGATAGTTTCTCTGCCTTTGACCGTGTGAGCTGAAGATGCCTTTTCAACTTGCTGAAGATTCTCTGTGCTTTCCTTTGGAAGCTACTGTGTATTGCAGGCCATGGTGGTAGGTGAGAGGGAGTAGCACAGGGCTGGTTGAAAAGTAGAAGGCAAGGGTGGTGGCCCAGACCTCCTTACCATCTGAGGTACCTCTGGGTACAGGACTAGCCTGGAACTCTAGTCCTGTGACAGACTAGCTACCCAGGTTTCCTTGCACGTTTTTCCATCCTGCTTCCTTTCCCTCTTCCGCTATACTACGTGCATAACAACAGCCACTACCTGCTGAAAATAGCTGTGACCAAAGCTAGCTCTGATCACTGCTGTTAAACCCCTTAATTTCCATTGTTAATTACAGATAGAGGCATTTAAGTGGTGTGATCTTCCTGGAATGGCGATTCGAGAGCCCTTTTGCCCCCATCAACATAGTCATTGTGTGCTGATGAGTTACAATGGCCTCTTGTATTTTGTTATTTAAGAACATTTTTATCTCGTAAAAAAAATTAACCTTCCTGATGGCACCAATTAAAATTTTTGTAATTTAGTTTTTTCTCCCCTTCCATTATTGTTTGCTGGATAAATTTTACTTTTGAGTTCATTAACACCATTTACTTTATACTATAACTAGCTGTAGTACCCGGCTATGCCCGGGTTAATAAATAACTGATGTTAGCTATAACAAAATAGAATTTGAATATGTCATATTAATGACCTGTAAGAAAATAGAAGCTGAGCTGTGATTGATTGCTATAGGCAGCCTAATAAATCTCCAGTAAACCCTCCCTCTGGCTGGGCAGTATATGTTACCTCACACATACACATAATAGACAGCTCATGTGACTGACATCTGCCTTAATTCCCTATATGGCACATGTGTTGCACATTGGCTGTTTTTAATCAGATGTTTATGTGTGGAAATTAAAGAGGCGTATGAGGCGAGTTGTGTGAGGTGATTTGTGCACATCTGTGTCAGTCTGTGTGATGTGTGTGTCCCTGGGGTGTGTGTATGTGTGTGTCCCTGTAGGGTGAGTGCATGTGTCCCTATAGGGTGTGTTTGTGTGTGTGTCCCTGTGGGGGGGGGTCTGTGTGGTGTGTGTCTCTTTTGTGTGTGTCTCTTTGTGGTTTGTTTGTGTGTATCCCTGTGGGGTGAGTGCATGTGTCCCTATAGGGTGTGTATGTGTGTGTCCCTGTGGGGGGGGTCTGTGTGGAGTGTGTGTCTCTTTGTGGTGTGTGTGTGTGTCCCTGTGGGGTGAGTGCATGTGTCCCTATAGGGTGGCTATGTGTGTGTGTCCCTGTGGGGGGAGTCTGTGTGGTGTGTGTGTCTGTGTTGTGTGTGTCTCTTTGTGGTGTGTGTGTCCCTGTGGGGTGAGTGCATGTGTTGCTATAGGGTGTGTGTGTGTCCCCGTGGAGGTGTGTCTGTGTGTGTCTCTGTGTTGTGTTTGTGTCTTTGTGGTGTGTGTGTGTGTTTGTTTGGGTGCGTGGTGAGTATCCAATGTTGGGGCTGCATCTTAGCGACTATACACTTGCTGTTACTCTTTGTGTGTGTGTGGTGTGTATACATGTCCCCGTGCGTGGTGAATATCTCATGTTGGGGCCCCACCTTAGTGACTATATGTTGGTATATGCTGTCAGTCTTTGGCGCCATCATTAAGCCCCTCTCATTCATAACTGTCAACTGGTAACTGTCACTTTTTCCCCATTATGTAGATAGGGGCAAAATTGTTGGTGAATTGGAATGCGCGGGGTTAAAATTTCGCCTCACAACATAGCCTATGACGCTCCCGGGGTCCAGACGTGTGACTGTGCAAAAGTTTGTGGCTATAGCTGACAGCTGTCGATTTTTCTCCAACACTTTTCCATTCACTATTTCCCCATTATGTATAGGGGCAAAATTGTTTGGTGAACTGGAACGCGCAGGGTTAAAATTTCACTTCACAACATAGCCTATGACGCTCTCGGGGTCCAGGTGTGTGACTGTGCAAAATTTTGTGGCTGTAGTTGCGACGGTGTAGATGCCAATCCCGGATATACACACACACACATACATACACACATTCAGCTTTATATATATTAGATATAATGAAAAACGTGAAATGTTTATTAAGTAGGCTGAAATGGTGAAAAAAAAACGCCTGTGCACCAATGGTTTTGGGATTTTGTTTGTACTACATTTATTATGGTCAGCCCAATTATAGCAATACCAGATTTATATCCAGTAGTTTGTTTTAAATTTTACAGCTTTTAAAAGAATTCAGAAATTTGTGAAAATAATACAATGTAACATCTGACTTTTAGAAATGCGACAATATCAAATATTATTTTTTTTAATTATTATTTTTAGATTAGGAAATGAGGATCATTTATATTTTTTAATAGTTTAACTTTTTCACTTTTATAACCACCTAAGTTATTTTAATTAAAGGGATCCTGTCACCCCCAAAACACCTCCAAAGCTCTTAAAACCTGTCCCTAGTGCATATTAACACTTTCCCTACACTCCTTTTTGCTACTAAATGCACCTAATCAAAGTGAAGAAAAACGTTTTATAAGTACCTGATTAGTGATGATAATGAGTGACTATCTATTCATAGTCACTCATCCAGGCAGCCCCTCTTCATGATATCACGCCTATTCAGGCGTGATCTTCCTAATAGATTCAAAATCGCGCCTCTCTGCCCGCCTCCCCACTCTCCCATTACGCACGGGCTTCAGTGGGGGCATTATGACGCGATTCACGTCATTTCCTAGCGCCGGGTGACGTAGTACACCCGCGCCGCTCGCTTTCAGCTTCAAGTGCCTCACTGCGCATGCGTGCGGGAGCCGGAATAGAGCGGCCGGCGATCCGGAGACACAGGCACAGAAGAGGATTCCATTCCTCATAACAACAGTACGGCGGTCCCATTACAAACCCCTAACTTAGGGGTTTGTAATGGGACCGCCGTACTGTTGTTATGAGGAATGGAATCCTCTTCTGTGCCTGTGTCTCCGGATCGCTGGCCGCTCTGTTCCGGCTCCCGCACGCATGCGCAGTGCGCTCCCGCACGCATGCGCAGTGAGGCACTTGAAGCTGAAAGCGAGCGGCGCGGGTGTACTACGTCACCCGGCGCTAGGAAATGACGCGAATCGCGTCATAATGCCCCCACTGAAGCCCGTGCGTAATGGGAGAGTGGGGAGGCGGGCAGAGAGGCGCGATTTTGAATCTATTAGGAAGATCACGCCTGAATAGGCGTGATATCATGAAGAGGGGCTGCCTGGATGAGTGACTATGAATAGATAGTCACTCATTATCATCACTAATCAGGTACTTATAAAACGTTTTTCTTCACTTTGATTAGGTGCATTTAGTAGCAAAAAGGAGTGTAGGGAAAGTGTTAATATGCACTAGGGACAGGTTTTAAGAGCTTTGGAGGTGTTTTGGGGGTGACAGGATCCCTTTAATACAAGTGATCAAACGATCATAATACAATGTAATGGTCAATTAATTGGACTCCTCTGATGCTCAAAGAAATGCCAAGATAGTAGTGACAGAAGCCTTCAGCAGATCTTTGGCTACTATGGCACCCCAACGGCATCTCCCAATTCTATATAATGCCTCCGCCGTGTGATGAGCATGGTCACTCTGTACACAGCCACCCAACATCCACCATACCTATAAAAATAAATAGAAATGTTGTATTGTTGTAATAATATTGTTTCAGAACTAAAATAATTTTTTTTAAGGCCATCTAGCTTAATTTACTTTTTGAGTTATCAGTGGTTTGCTTCTTGAGATGAACTGGCTGCCTTCAGATTTGCAGATGCCTCCGCAGCGTTTTGCGGAGGCATCTGCAAGCATCTGCATGCAGACGGCAGCCCCTATGTTTATAATGGAGCGCACGGCGGTCTGCAGATGCTTGCAGACCGCCGTGCGCACCCATTCACTCCTATATGTGATCTGTGCGCAGGCGGATGCCTGCGTACAGATCACACACTCTCGTCCGCACCAGGGACGCGACATCTCGCGTCCATGGTGCGGGCGGGAGTGTGTGATTTGTGCGCAGGCATCCGCGTGCGCACAGATCACATATAGGAGTGAATGGGTGCGCACGGCGGTCCGCAAGCATCTGCAGACCGCCGTGCGCTCCATTATAAACATAGGGGCCGCCGTCTGCATGCAGATGCTTGCAGATGCATCTGCAAGTCTGAAGCCAGCCTTAAAACCTAATTGGACAAACCTTTTTGCTTTTGGAGATTCCCACATTCCTGATAATTCTGGTTCCATCACCAGCTCAGACTTACAGATTTCCATTATTTGTGTCTCCTCAGCTTAACTCATTTTCAGCTGTAAATTTCATGAACTATTTTTAGTATCTGTGCACATTACTACCTGCTGTAGGCATTGCCACCACATCTGTATGCTGGTTTAGACTGGCTGTCTCCTCTGGTACCCTCCTGGGCTTCTGGTATTTCCTACCTGACTTGGTTATCAGCTGTCCAGCATAGCCTGTTATCCAAGATCTGGCTGTTCCACATGCCTTCCAGGCTGCTATACTTACTTCATGGACCTATGTATCCACCCTTGAATCCACCTCATCACTTATGGCCACTTTACACGCGGCTACATTTCTAGCTTATCCACAGTAACTTACTGGCTGCAGTGAAATCATGGAGACATGGTTCTATCTTGTTGCTGTGTACAAATGGAATAATGTCTCCATGACTTCACTGCAGCCAGTAAGTTACCTGTGGATAAGCTAGAAATGTAGCCGCGTGTAAAGTGGCCATCAGCCTAACAGAAGGTGTCTCTTGATTGTAGACTTAATATTGTTTTTGACATGGTTCAATATACTAATGTTTTTTTTTAACAAAGATTCACTAATTGTAGAATTTAAGTTCTTGCATATGATAGTGATGTAAGATAAACAAAGAGTAGGATAAATTAATAATATCTGACATCTCCCTCAGTGTGCAGCACCACGATAAAGCCTAGGCTCACTGTCTGAGCGTTATGTTTGACACTGATCTATTCTTCACCTCCTATATACAATCCTTCGCCTGCTGGCCACTTCGCGCATTTTCAGTGTTCTCGGCTGCTAGAGACGCTGTAACCAGGACAGCGAAAGGGGGCACACAGGAACAAATGGAAGACTGCAATAGGTAGCGTAAGGCCATGTGCACACGTTGAGTATTTGATGAGTTTTTTACCTCAGGATTTGTAGCCAAAACCAGGAATGGATGATTAAATACAGAAGTGGTGACATGTTTCTATTAGACTTTTCCTCTGATTGCTCCACTCCTGGTTTTGTCTACAAATCCTGAGGTAAAAATCTCACCAAATACTCAGCGTGTGCACGTGGCCTTAGTCTCATGGAAATGTTAGTTTTGTACGGATTGGTTTGCAACAGTTCATTAGTATATATGATTTGTATATGATTGTTACTTATAACAGAATTAGGAGTTACTGGAACCAACAATAATTGGTGAACAACTGGCAGAGGCCACTAAGACAACCAAAAGTGATAATACTTCTCAGTGACAATCTGACAGAACCCCCACCAGACCATGAGACAGTTCCTTTAAAAAGTCCCTTCTGCTGATTTCAGATATAGGACAGTGACACATTACCAACAGAAGCACAAACAGGAAACCCTGGCAACAACCACATTGTCCAGGTAACTATATGTTTGAGGTGACACCTTTGTCTAATTACTTACAAAAAAATAGAAAAATATCTTCTTTTTTAGCTGGACAAATTCACCTCAAAGAAGTGATCGGATTGCGGCATGCATTAGAGACTAGTGTGGTAAAGATTGTCATTTAAACACTTTCTTAAAAAAATCACAGACCCATAATAAAACCCAAGAATAATTGTAGTAATATACATTTGCAGGCCACACCTGGACAGCAGAGGGCTTCTTGAACGCAGGAGACACCTGTACTTCAACAAGTACCAGTAGCAACCAGAAAAAACACAGACGTCCAAACCATTGGGTTATAACCCTAGGTTAAAATTTAATGTGTAAAAACCTTTTAATCTGGTGATATACATCCTGAAAAAGGGTTGTACCAAGGTACGGTGTAGTGTCCCTTCATATCTGCAAAGATTTAGCGCTGAGCCTTAAACTATACTAAATAAATTTATTGAATCAACCTTCTGCATTATATTTTAGGCCATGGTAGAACAGGAGCATTCCCTCATAATCTGAGTCCTAACATAACTCACCATAAATTGATGGTGATTATACCTCGGTGACAGAAAGAATTTTAATCTGAATTTTAACCTTAACCTGAGCACATTTTTAAAATTTTAAAATCTTTATTGTAATTTTATTTTATTTTGATTATTAAACATCCCAAAAACGGGTTAAACAGATTACGGTGCATCCTCCCTCCTTGAAGCCATTGATAGGAGCTTATGTTAGCGCTGGGTCTTAACCAAATTAAGATTATCCTATAACAAATGACCAGGTGGAGTCACACACGGTTCTTCCCTTATGCCTCCTAGCAGCATCATATTTAGTAATTGTTCTGTGGAAACAACACCCACCTTCAACAAAATTCCCAACAGCTATCTCCAGTGTTAAGCCTTTGAAAAATCCTCTGGAATGCTTTATTTAAAAAAATTAGGACTATCCACAATTTACACAGTTTTAGGTGCTCTCGAAAAACACGTTTTCAAGGCAGCCTATCACATTCCTTAACCGAAATCCTTTATACATAGCCAATTTACTATTTCTCTTAGGGCTTTGACACACCTTCCTAGTTACATCTGAGTTTGACTGAGGAGACTCTGAAAGGGCTGGAGCAGTGACCCTGAACGGCCTCTTCCTCTCTTGACAATCGAGGGAGAATTTCCGGTCGTTAATTGACCGACCTACTTACTATCCACACCCCCCCTTACGATTAAATAAACACACAACACTGCAGTGACTTGGTTTAAACAAATTGGCCACAGCAGCCTTTATTGCCTATTGTTTACACACTAAACAGAAATAAATAGGTACACCGTCCAACGGACATCCCGACTTAAAACAATAGGCCCACCCTCATCTCAACCATGGATAGGCCCGGTCCATAAGCCTCTAAACCTTATCCCTGGCCGCAACAACACCAACCCCAGGGACGAGGTATTGGTTACCTAGAACCAATACCCTGACCTTGCAGAACCCTGTGCCTGCAAGGTACCTTTGACCGGAGCCCCTCTACCTTTGAAGTGGCTCAGCTCCCCATTCCAAATGTAGATCCCCTGCCTCTGGACCAGACCTACCCCCACCACAGGACAGGACAAGTGATTCCTTACTTGGCCTGGACCCGCCACACACCAAGCGCTTGCTCCACACCCTCTCTCAAATCCAACATCCACATATCCAAACCTATATCCGTTAAATGCCCCAAATCAGCCTTCAAATATTCTCGTGACGATGACTTCAACCCCTTGTGACGCACCACAATCCCCCCATTATGCGCCACAAATGCCGCCACCACCTTGTTCACCTTCACTCTTGCTTTATTTATTTTATCCACCGACCTCCCAAACCTCCATTGCCCCTTGCCACCATGTCCAACCATACCACAATCAAACCCAGGTGGGAGCACCACAATCGCAACAGATCACATTTAATATCTCTTATTAACTCCCGAGACACACGCACCCCCAAATCATTCCCTCCAACATGCAGCACCAATACATCCGGGGTCTATTCACACTACAAAAATATTCAAACTCAGGCAACACCTTACCCCACTGCATACCCCTCAGGCACAACCACTTGACCGACACTACACCTCTATCAAGTCCTAACTGCCGACCATCTGGACGAACATCCGCTCGACGAGCCCCCCAAAATACATATGAATATCTGAGAATCCAGATCAAGCAGGGGCCTGCACAAACAAAGAACAAAATGAACAAATGAACTATAACCAGCGTGCAATACTACACAATTACCACCTAACCCCCCCCCATCCGCCTTCCCGGTAGCCTGGGCCTCCCCCTCCAGCCACTACTTGGAAAGCAGATGAGGACGCACATACAAATGAAAACGAGACGATTCCCAGTGACCGATACGTTGCACCACATCATCTCCCAACCCCGAACAAGAAGCCTCCGTGGCAGCCCCAATCCGAAATGAATGCGTACCGAACTCCTCCAGCCGCTCACCCACTCTAATCAAGCATTCCCGCAAAACTGCCCAAAACTGAAACTTGGACAAAAACAAACCGTCCATATGCCGGAAAAATGGTCCCGATATCCACCCCTTCGTAACAGAAGACGCCTTACAACCCTCACCGGACACAGCTGGCTCTCAGCTAAAGCATACAACACTACCAACCTCCCTCTACCCACTTGGTCCGTTTTTGAACACCGCAACCAACATTCTACCCTATCACCCAAAACAACCACATCATTCAGGCCAAACCACCCACTCTGCTCCGAGATGGGCTCACCAATTCTCCCAGCCTAAACACTCCAAAGAAGGCCAACATAAAAGCAGTTGAGAACAAAACAGTTTCATACTCGGACCTGCAAACAAACTCCAAACTCACCACCATCCTCTCTAATAAGCTCATTGAAACCGGATGCCATCCGTCCCTCTCCCGAACACCTTTCCTGAAACCTTTTAATGCCTGCCACACCCTGAAATCTTTTGTCGCATCCTGCCTGCCCGACAACCAAAACCAGAATGCAATCGCCGCAACCCTCTGCGCCACTGCTGAAGCAGACCTCCCAGACACAAAATCACTATGAATGTCAACACCTTTTGCGTGTCATCCACACCGCCAGTCATTCCCAGATCAAACTCAAATTCTTCCCATACCTGCCATACTTTCCCATATCGGCACCAAGTCGCCTCAGTCACCGATCTGCGGATCAAACTACCCACGATCACGTTACCAGGTTCCATAAACCATCAGGACATGTCAGACCGAACTCGTCTGCCCAAGGCACCAACTCCCGAAACCTGTGAAACTGAAACCGAGAAAGCTCATCAGCCACTGAATTAAAAACACCCAGAACATGTTTTGCCACAATCTGAATATTCCACTGCAGGCATCTTAGCACCAGATGCCGCAGATAAGCCACCACCGGCAGTAACTTAGTAGACAAAGCGTTAATCGCATACACCACTGAGATGTTGTCGAAATGGAAGCAAACTTTCCTGCCGGCAAATTCCTGGCCCCAACGTTCTACCGCCACAACAATGGGAAAAATCTCCAACAACGCAAGGTTTCACACAAAATCCCGGTCCCGCCACAACTCTGGCCATCCACCCGCGCACCAATAGCCCTTGAAAAAGGCACCAAAGCCCAGTGAACCTGACGCATCCGTAAACAACTGCAAGACCCTGTTGGGCACCACCTCCTTAAGCCATAACGTGCGCCCGTTGTATTCCTGCAAAAATACATCCCAGACTCTTAAATCCTCCTTAATGTCCCTGGTGATGCGAATAAAATGCACCGGGCACGTCTTGCCCGCCATGGCCAATGCCAACTGCCTTGCAAAACCCTACCCATCGGCATAATCCGACAAGCAAAATTAAGTTTGCCAAGCAAGGATTGCACCACCTAAAGCTGAACCTTTTTTGCCTTGCACACGTCCTTGACTGAACACCTCAAATCCACAATCTTGTTAGCAGGAAGCCAACACTCCTGAGCCACCGAATCAATCTCAATCCTCAAAAAACGCATCACCGTTGCCGGTCCCTCTGTTTTTTCCGGAGCCAACAGGATACCAAAACGACTAGCAACCTCAGTCAGGGCAAACAACAGTCCAGCACAAATTGGGGAACCCGCAGGCCCCACGCAGAAAAAATCATACAAATAATGAATAATTGAGTCCATACCGGAAACATCCCTTACAACCCATTTAACAAATGAACTAAACGTTTCAAAATATGAACAAGAGATTGAACACCCCATTGGCAAACAACGATCAACATAAAAACGCTCCTTCCACATACAACCCAATAAATGCTGACTCCCTGGGTGCACAGGCAACAATCGTAATGCCGCTTCCATATCCGACTTTGCCATCAGCGTCCCCGGTCCCACTTTCCTCACCAACTCCACAGTCTTGTCAAATGAAACATAACAAACTGCCACCAACTCTGGCGCAATACCATCATTCACTGAGGTCCCCAATGGATATGACAAATGGTGGAACAACCGAAACTTGTTCGGCTCCTTCTTTGGAATCACCCCCAGCGGGGATACCTGTAAGTTCGAACAAGGAGGGTCTAAAAATGGATCCACCATCCGTCCCAACTCAACCTTCTTCTTCAACTTCTCGTCAACAATGCCCGGATGAGCCTTAGCCGAGCGCAAATTCCCTGGCCGAGACAAACCCCCACCGCATCAGAGGGAATACAAAACCCTAACAAAAAACCCAAACGCAACAACTCGGCAGCCTCAACATCAGGATACCTATTTAAGAATGGCTCCATCACCTCTGCCTTCATCGGGGTCCTCCCTTTTACCAGCACCGTCTCCTCCCTTACCTTTTCCCTTCTTGAAAAAACGGGCAAAGCTGTGACCTCCTCCACATCCTGAACATTCGTGCTTAAAATGACAGGATGATCCAAACTTGCATTGCCCCTCATTAAATTGCCAACAACACCCTTTTCTGAAGATGGCCGGGGCCCCCGATCCTGAACCCGATCCCCCGGCGCCACCCCGAAAGGGCTGTACCGGAGCCGCCATTAAACGTAACCACAAGGAAATATCCTTGTTTTTCCCAACGCATATCCGACCGCAAAGCCTTACGTTGCCTGAACTGCTCGTCATAACGCAGCCAAGACAAACCCCCATAGACTCTATAAGCCTCCCCGATAGAATCCATATAACCAAACAGAGCAGAGCAATGCTCCGGCTCCTTTTCCCCCACGACGCTCGCCAATATAGCAAAGGCCTGTAACCAATTTGCAAATGTCCGTGGAATAAGACGATACCGCCGCTTCTCCTCCTCCTTCTCTTTCTTGGAGTCACTAGACCGAACTTTATCCAAATTGAACTTCTCCAACGGGAGCAGCGAAAAAATTTCAGCGTACTCCCTTTTCCAAATCTTCTCCCTGACTTCCTTCTTCAAATGCGCCTCCAAGGGGCTCTCAAAACAAACATACACCTCGCTCTTGGCCCTATCATCCAGCCTAACCACCTCTTTCTCTTTTTCCTTCTCTGCCCTAGCAGTCTCAACTGCCATGTCCGGCACTGTTGACGCCTGCCTGGCCACACTCTGCTGCAACGCGACCTCTCCTCCTGCACTGGACCTAACCCAAGCCGGACTGACCCAACTCCCACCGGAGACCCCGAAACAGAACTTAGGCACCCACGATCCACCATACTCTGCAAGAAACCCAGCAAATGACCTATGACATCCCCACCAACGGTAAGCCCAGATGCTAACCCCCCTGCCGGAACCGGCCCTTCCCCCACATCGCCACCCGATCCCAACATAGACACAACATTACAATCAGAAGTTCTCACTAGGCTGCCGAGGGCAGCCGCTACGCAGTCCTCCCCCGTCTGATCCTCCGCGGATGAGCCCTCCGACACTTCTCCGTCTTCCGCGCTGATCTCGCCATCCATGCCCCCCTGTGGTGCCCTATCCGGGGTGTGCCTGCTCCCCCGACCTCCGTGGCTGCAGGAGCACCCCTGGTCGGGCACTGCTTCTTCCTGTGTGACCGCTCCTGTGATCGCCCATCCGTCCCGTCAGCCAAACCCCTCCGAGGTCTCTTCTGACCATAGGGGCCTCCGTCCCTAAGCCCATCCTGCCGACTGCAGGCGGGCCGCTCCTGGTCCTCATGCCGCCGGGATCCCCCCCCTGCTACACAGGGGAGATCCGCTACAGCCCCCCCGCCCCTGCATCCATAGATGCCTGCTGGGTGCGACCCCTTCGGGATCCAGGGGCCACCGCTGCTGCTCCAGGCTGGATCCTTCCAGCCCTGTGCCCCGGGGACTCCCCACCGTCGTGCCCTCCACCAGCCACAACCTGTGACCGGCCCAGGTGACCAGCAGCCCCTGGTGCACATACCGATCTCCCTCTCGGTGACGTGGGCTCCTCCCGCCTGGAAAGCCTCTCCGCCCCCCGCCAACTGCGGAAGGCCCCCCTCTGTCTCCGCTGGCCTCCCGGCGCTCTCCCTCAGTCGGTCTCTGCTGGGAGCCGCCGCTGCAGTAACGCTCCGGGTCCCAGGCCGCCGACCAAAAGTAGGCCGCGGGCCGAATCCTCCTACTTCCGGTCCGGCGCTGCCTCTCCGCAGATTCCTCGCGCCGGCCGGAGAGGGCCCCAGGCTGGAAGGGCACCCTCCCCGCTGCGGAGGGTCCCCACCGGGGCTCCTAAAACAGGCCCTCCTCATCCCCCAGCATCCGGGGAATATCGCTCCGGTGGCCTGGAGCAGTGGCCACGCAGAGCTGGAGCGGAGGGGGCCGGTGCCGATGGGGAAACGCAGTCAGCCTGTACGTAAACCTGCATTGCCTGTGCCCCATGCACCGCTGCCGCTGCCTGGATCAGGGCCCTAAGGGAACCTAAATCCGCCATCACGCAGATAAGTTAAACTGCACACACTGTTCCCCGGAAATGGAGTGAGCGGACTTCCTTCCTTGTCCCCAGTATCTCCCCCTCAAACTCCCCCTCTTCCTCTCCTAACCCAACCCCCCAGCCAATTATATCCCTTGCATTATGTGAATTAACCATTACTATCCTACCCCAATTAACTCCCTCCCCGAATGTCATGGGGTCCCTCCACCCTATGGGTTCCTTGGACTGCTAGACAGGGAGTCTGGAGCTGCACAAAAACACAATCAGCTGACAGCCCTGAAGTCTGCCTGTGCTGGATGTTAGTGCTGTCCATGGTGCTGAAGTTTGCTCGCCTGGATTTCTCAGCATGCTGTTATTCAAATCGGATCCGGGAAACGATCCGATTTTTTTCCCGGATCTGGCACCCATATACTCCCATG
Source organism: Allobates femoralis (assembly GCA_033576535.1). NCBI lineage: Eukaryota > Metazoa > Chordata > Amphibia > Anura > Aromobatidae > Allobates > Allobates femoralis. The sequence continues at coordinate 184,415,215 of JARQOC010000002.1, read as the reverse complement.
TTATGGGCACCAGATCCAGGAAAAAAATCGGATTGTTTCCCATATCCGATTTGAACAACAGCATGCTGAGAAATCCAGGTGAGCAAACTTTAGCACCATGGACAGCAATGACATCCAGCACAGGCAGACTTCAGCACCAAGGACAGCAGCACAAAACGAATCAGGCAAAAAGCCAGATCACGGACACTATTTGCCATCAGGCTCAACACATCAGGTGCTAAGCGGTCCTGTCAGGGTGATCCTGCAAAAAACAGGATACACCCTGACAGGCAAAACCCGTGGTCTGAAGCCAGCCTTACCGGCAGATTAGCCAATGCAGCTGCATTGGCTAATCTGCTTGTAAACCAGGAAATTCAAACACTGCTGCTGTCAATGCAGCGGTAAAGCCCACTGATCTGCCAGCAACCCGGCAAATTCAAGCTCCTCTGCTTTGACAGCAGCAGCGGTAAAGCCGATATAGCTATTATAACTACCGATCGCTGTATACATCTTTATATCTATCTGACATTACTGTCTAGTCTAACTTTCAACAGCATGGCAAAAACCATGCTACTAACACACTCGCACCACACTCGCATGAACACGCATGCACACACACCACACACGCACTACACACCAGGCCCGGACTGGCCATAGGGCCTACCGGGAGTTTTCCCGGTGGGCTGAAGGGAAATTGGGCCATTGCGGCCGCTCTTTACCTTTAAGAGGTCTCCTGCGGAACCTTTAAGTCTTTATGCGGCCGCTGGCCGGGCACAGCCAGGGAGCTGCACAGCAGACGCAGAGGTGTTTCCGGCGGCGGGGAGCTTCCTTCCGGCTGTGTTCCTGCAGCTGCTTCTTTGAGGAGGAGTGTGACAGCTCCTCCACTCCTCAGAGGGTCCAGCTGCAGGATGCCTCCCTGCTCCCTGACCCTGTTGTACAACCTGCTGACCGGGAGCCCGGGGCCTGCACTTCCTACACTGTCGGCTGCTGCAGGGCTCCTTCACATGCCTCTCCTTCCTGGCCGACTTCATCTGTGCGGGCTGAGCTCATCCTGGGCGGTAAGAGGAGATATTATGCCTCCTGGGCAGAAGGTTTCTGCACAGTAAGATGTCAGGATTGTGTCTTGTGGCTGCGGTCTCCGTCTGGGGCACAGAGGATTTATGACAACTGATTGAACTTTCACTGCAAGACGCCCGATCTGTGGAATCTCAAACAGATGCCATAAATCCTATCAATCCCACAGTCAGAGCGACCAACCACAGAGAAATGTACTGGACAGATAACTGTGACTTGGGCAGCAGAACAGCACTAATAACACCCTGTGTCTCCCTCCTTGTCTATGCATAATAATGTGTGTATGTACTGTAAATGTGTGTACATACGGATGTGTGTATGTATGTATGTATGTGTATATATATATATATATATACATATATATATATATATAATATACATACACACACACTGTTTGTGTACATATGAATATGTGTATACATGAAATATATCAGTAGCGTAGCTAGCGGGGGATCGAGCGCCCCGGGCCCTCCCGAAATGAGGGGCCCATTGTCCGCTCCCTGGGGGGGGCCCCGCGCCCCCTGGGGGCTCCGTGCTGGCAGCCGGCCGCCGTGCCGGCCGGAGAGGAGGGAGGACGGGACTTCCTATCTTGCAGCTCTGCCCGCCCCTCCTCACCTCCTCCTTACAGCAGATGCACCCGGCGGCCGCGCGTGAGTGTGCAACGACCCCCCCCCCCCCCGGTCCTTCAACAAGAGGTGTGTGGAGAGGGTGGCAGGCTGTGCACGGGGATGAAGGATACAGGGAGTCTGGAGGATGGAAACTGCAGGGGACAGTGGATGGAAACTGTAGGGGGACAGAGGATGGAATCTGCAGGGGACAGAGGATGGGATCTGCAGGGGGAGAGAGGATGGATCTGCAGGGGAGATGGGATCTGCAGGGAGAGAGGATGGGATCTGCAGGGGAGAGAGGATGGACTGCAGGGGGAGAGAGGATGGGATCTGCAGGGGGAGAGAGGATGGGATCTGCAGGGGAGAGAGGATGGGATCTGCAGGGGTAGAGAGGATGGGATCTGCAGGGGAGAGAGGATGGGATCTGCAGGGGGAGAGAGGATGGGATCTGCAGGGGGAGAGAGGATGGGATCTGAGGGGAGAGAGGATGGGATCTGCAGGGGGAGAGAGGATGGGATCTGCAGGGGGAGAGAGGATGGGATCTGCAGGGGAGAGAGGATGGGATCTGCAGGGGGAGAGAGGATGGGATCTGCAGGGGGAGAGAGGATGGGATCTGCAGGGGGAGAGAGGATGGGATCTGCAGGGGGAGAGAGGATGGGATCTGCAGGGGGAGAGAGGATGGGATCTGCAGGGGGAGAGAGGATGGATCTGCAGGGGAGAGAGGATGGGATCTGCAGGGCGAGAGAGGATGGGATCTGCAGGGGGAGAGAGGATGGGATCTGCAGGGGGAGAGAGGATGGTATCTGCAGGGGGAGAGAGGATGGGATCTGCAGGGGGATAGAGGATGGGATCTGCAGGGGGAGAGAGGATGGGATCTGCAGGGGGAGAGAGGATGGGATCTGCAGGGGGAGAGAGGATGGGATCTGCAGGGGGAGAGAGGATGGGATCTGCAGGGGGAGAGAGGATGGGATCTGCAGGGGGAGAGAGGATGGAATCTGCAGGGGGAGAGAGGATGGAATCTGCAGGGGACAGAGGATGGGATCTGCAGGGGACAGAGGATGGGATCTGCAGGGGACAGAGGATGGGATCTGCAGGGGACAGAGGATGGGATCTGCAGGGGACAGAGGATGGAAACTGCAGGGGATAGAGGATGGAAACTGCAGGGGATAGAGGATAGAGAGTGCAGGAGCACAGGAGGATGGAGAGCACAGGAGGATGGAGAGCGCAGGAGGATGGAGAGCGCAGAAGAATGGGGACTGCAGGAGGATGGGGAGTGCAGGAGGACGGAGGACATGGAATGCAAGAGGATGGAGAGCGCAGGTGGATGGAGCGTGCAGGAGGATGGAGGGTGCTGGAGGATGGTGGATGGGGAGTGCAGGAGGATGGAGAGCGCAAGAGGATGGAGAGCGCAGGAGGATGGAGCACACAGAAGGATGGAGCGCGCAGGTGGATGGGGAGTGCAGGAGGATGGAGGGTGCAGGAGGATGGAGGGTGCAGGAGGATGAGGAGCGCAGGAGGATGGAGGGTGCAGGAGGATGGAGGGTGCTGGAGGATGGAGGGTGCTGGAGGATGGAGGGTGCTGGAGGATGGAGGGTGCTGGAGGATGGGAAGTGCAGGAGGATGGGGAGTGCAGGAGGATGGAGGATGGGGAGTGCAGAAGGATGGAGAGTTCTGGAGGTGAATGGCCATTTGGCCCAATTCTTAGGGGCGGCAGCTGCGGCAATTTTTTCGACCGCCCCGGGCACCACAAGCAGTTGCTACGCCACTGCCTCAGTTGATGGGGTGGCACGAGAATTCTCTGCCAGCACCCCTCCCCCCCCACCGCTCTTCACATGGGGGCCCTGGGTGCAGATCTCGCCCCCGGGCCCAGAGCAGGCTAGCTACGCTACTGAAATATATATCTATTATATAATTGCGAATGGGTTTTTTGCCCCTTCTGAGTCCACTCGCAATGCGAGTCGGTGTGGTCATGTGGATACGCCCGAAGCATTGGCCGCGCAGCGGCCATTGCGAGCAGTTCTAAGGCGACTCGCTATGCCCGCGCAGCGGGCATGGCGAGTCGCCTTAGCAGCGCGTAGCATTGGCCGCGAAGCGGCCATTGCGAGTCAGAGACTCGCTCTTCTAGAATCCCGATGCATGTGCATCGGGCACCCAGCTAGTATATATATAATGGATGTGTGTGTACAAATTGATGTGTGTATATATATATACAATTACTGTGTGTGTATATACCGTGTGTTTACATAATGGTGTGTGTGTATATAGTGTATACATAATGTATGCGTGTATATATAATGTGTATGCCTACATATGGATGTGTGTGTATATATACTCTGCACAGTGCCACTTCTCCTGTCCTGTATACTGAGAGTTGGTATTGGATTTTCAGCATTTAAATGTTGTTTAAATTGATGATCCTCAATATGGAGTCATCGCTTCTCTTCTGTATAAGTGATGACTTTCCCTTCGCTGTGGATCTGACAGCTGGGACCCAACAATCTTGAGAAACATGCCTGTGAAGAGTAACATGTGAATGGAGCTGTGGTTAATTATTCCCTCTGCCCCGCCATTCACATGTGGCTCTTCAGATAACTCCTTTAAGAAAGTGATGAGGCCACGACAGCGTAAAAGCAAAATTCACTGATCGGGGCTGATGGGTGATATAGTATGTGGGCTGGCAGGGTTTTTTCTCCAGGGCTGCTTTTTGGTCCCAGTCCGGCCCTGCTACACACGCACCAACATATGGACAGCACTCGCATGACTGTCATGCATCAAAAACGCTCTGTTTTTGATGCATGGTAGTGTGCCTCCACCCTTTACATAATTCAATGCCAAACTGCACCAGACCCGAAAGCTCTACACAGATTGTCTGGTGACCACTCATCACTCATGAAGCTTTTATCTAACACCTATTTCCCCAAGATGGCTGCAACATCATTGTAAATAAGCACCTGTACTTTGTGTCACTCCCATCTCATTGTAGATTGTAAGCTCTTACGGGCAGGGTCGTCATTAACTTTGCTGTAATTATTGTATTTTTTTCCTGTTACTTATGATTGTTTTTATATTAACCTCTGATTTGTAAAGCGCTGCAGTATATGTTGTCACTATATAAATAAAGTTTATTAATATTATTATGAATAATATAATAAAGGGGTATTATGGTAAGTTGGAGGCTTGTGCCAAGAAATAGCAATTGCAGGTTACCGTGGATAACCTTATACACCTGTTTATTGTATAATTTTGTACAAAATACTAAAAAAAACTGGATAAAATTGTCAAAGAAAAATACTTGGGCATATTGGTGGACAACAAACTCAAGTTTAGTGACCAGTGCCAAGCACCAGCTGCCAAGGCAAATAAAATCATGGAATTCATTAAAAGAGGAATAGGTATTCCAGACAAGAACAAGGTTTTTCCTCTGTAAAAGTCACTAGTGTGGCCACACTTAGAATATTGTGTACAATTTTAGTCTCCGGTGTATAAGAACACAACTAAGCTTGAGGGGTCAAGACAGATTTTCAAATTTGGGTTTTTTCAGTTTGGATAAACAAAGACTTAGGGGTGAGCTTATTACACTGTACAAATGTAAGAAGGGTGCAGTACAGAGATCTTTCTACACCTAGGTCTACAATTGTGACAAAAGGGCATCCTCTTTATCTAGTAGAAAGAGTGGGGAATTCTCTCCCAGTGTCACATTTGTCTCCTGTGCCTTGGAGACTTGTGACAAGTTTGGGACCTGAGCCTCATTCATTGAGACTTTATATTAAATGTGTTTGTTTTCTTGAGCAGTGTAGGAAATAATGTCAGTTTCTGTTGCTAGCAAAGCTCCTAAGTGCTCTACCTAGGCGAGGCTACTTAGTCACTACTCCCATTTCCTTTAGATGGTCACATGATGCAGCATTCCTTGCGGGTGATTTGACTTCATTTCTAGCAAAGCTCCTGGGCGGAAGAAGGTATTCTGGAGAGCTGACCATTGCCAAGCCATCTGTTGCCTAGGAGAGTGGCAGTGGAAGTCATGATGATGTTTCCCCTGTTTGCCTTTCTCTTACCTTCTTGTTGGTGTTAGTGCAGCGGTTAGGACTAGTGGTCCCTCTGGAGAAGGGTGTTCCCCATTGTATTTGTTCCCCCTGTTTTCTGACTGTTTATAGTTTTGTGTTGTGCGCCAGACTCCGTTGATCTGGGTACCACTTTCACGCACTATAACTGAATGCACCCTAGTCCATGGTGTGATGTACATCCCTATACTTTTTCAGTATTCATTTTGAATCATGATGCTGTGTTTGCACACCTCAAGCAGACTCTGTCACACTAGGTGACGGACCTATGTGAACAGTGGTGCAGGGGTTGCAGCATATCTAAACCTTAAGGGAAAAACTATATACAAATGTGTAAAAATACTCTGTAATAAATAGAGATGAGTGATGTCCAATTCGAATTGTTCGCCAATCTCAAATTCGAGCTGTTTTGGGCGGGGTTCGAGTCATTCGACGAATCAGAACAATTTGCTTCAAAATCGGCAGTTCGAGGTTATATTCGACTACGCTTTGATCACTAAAAGCTTAACCCTAACCTATTCCTAACCCTGTTAATGAATGTTAATATCCAGTTTCTGTGTATAGTGTGCGGGGGGGTTAGATCAGTGCTGCAGAAATAATGCCGATCTCCATTTTTTTCTCCTAACTGCAGATACAGTGGGGCGGTGCAGCCTGTCAGCCAATGACACACACACAGCAAAGTGCATTTTTTGCACACAAGCAAGGTCAGGCATCATTGGCTGTGTAAGATACATGTCCTAGCCCTATAGGACCCAGCTATTTTCCCCATCGTCACCATTATCTCATTGCTGCAGCTCTGTGTCAGATGGCACCGCTGCTGCTTTGGGCGCTATACAGTTAAAACAGTGTCACTTCACTTATTAGTCAGCTAGTGAGCGAATATCAAGTTAGATAGAGAGATAGATAGGTTTAGGGAGTAGGGACTGGAGGGAGGGTGCGAATTGTAGGAATATCAGCCCTTTTAAGGGCTACTTCATAGGAGTAATGAGTAGGGACTAGTTGTGTATCAGCCTATTTCAGGGCTACTTCATAGATGTAGGGACTAGTTATAATATCAGCCCTTTTGAGGGCTAGGTTAGAGCAGTTCATAGCAGTTTTTGCCAGGCAGGTGTGTGCCAGTGCTGTGCAAGTGTTTTTCACAGCATCTGGGCAAATCTAGCTCAGGGAATCCTTTAGGGCAGGTAGTGTAGCACTGCTGTGAAGAAAGCTACACCACCTGTCTTGAGTAGGCATTTTTTTGCTGCAGCTAGTCCAGGCAATTTGTTCGGGCTAGTAGCAGTGTCTGGCAGTCAGCGGTGTAGCCCAGCTGTAAAGCAAGCTACACCGCCCATCTATCCAGTAGCCAATTTTTTGCTGCAGCTAGTCCAGGCAATTTGTTAGGGCTAGAAGCAGTATCACTTACACAGTGGTGTAGCCCACTTGTGAAGCAAGCTACACCGCCTGTGTAGTTCCTAGTAATTTTTAACTGCACCTAGCCCAGGTGTCACTTCGGGTCTAGTAACACTGTCACAAAAACATTGGTGTAGGCCACTTCTGATACAACAAACTACACCGCTTGTGGAGTTCCTAGTAATTTTTAACTACACCTAGCCCAGGTCTCACTTCGGGTATCGTGGTAGTGTTACAAAAACCAGTGGTGTAGCCCACTTCTGATAACACACACTACACCGCCTGTGTAGTTCCTAGTAATTTTTAACTGCACCTAGCCCAGGTGTCACTTTGGGCCTAGTAGCAGTGTCACAAAAACAGTGATGTATCCCACTTCTGATAACACAAACTACAGCGCCTGTGTAGTTCCTAGTAATTTTTAACTGCACCTAGCCCAGGTGTCACTTTGGGCCTAGTAGCAGTGTCACAAAAACAGTGATGTATCCCACTTCTGATAACACAAACTACACCGCCTGTGTAGTTCCTAGTAATTTTTAACTGCACCTAGCCCAGGTCTCACTTCGGGCCTAGTAGCAGTGTTTGTTCAGTCACCTCTGCTCGATTTACATCCTACTTTTTCTTGTCCAACAACTGCACAGTTGCCAATTTGGTCACATATAAAATGAGTGGCAAAAGGCCTGCTGCTGGTGGAAAGGGAATAGGCGTGGTGGAAAGGAAAAAAAAGTTTGTGTCCGTGGGGTAGATGCTACAGCTAAATTAACATTTGCTGAAGAAAGACAATCTTCCAGCCAAAGTCTACTTCTTTACGTGGCCAATCGGATATGATCCCTTTCTTATGGACACGACCATCGATACTACTTGTAAATGAGGCACAAAAATAGCAGGTGCTTGAATGGATCGCAAGTGCTCAATCAAGTGGCTTCTCCTCCACCTCAACTTCTACATCACAAACCCTTCAGTCATCTGAGTTGTCACCCCAATCGCACTTGCTTCCTCCCAGCTCCCAAGTCTCCAGCTGCCCTACTGAGTCTGGGGTAACTGACATGGTTGAGTCTGCTGAGCTGTTCAGTCACACAATAGCCTGGAAATCAGAAGTCTGCTCCAAAGCTGCAGCGAGTCCAGATGAGTTACAGATCTGCCCTGATGCCAGAAGCTTTGTGAGTCAGATCCAGGCCCAGATGAAGAAGGTTCTGAGCTTAATGTAGATCCTCATTCCCAAACTGTAACTTCTCTTGGTGGAGACAATGAGGATGATGCTGATGAGACTCAGATACCGGATTGGACTGACAAATTAACTTTTCGGTCAAGGCAGGAAGAGGTTGTCTCTGAGGACGAGGGGTGTGAGAACACAGAGGGTGATGATGAGGTTGGAGATCCCACTTACTGTCAACCCACAGTCAGCCAGTCGATGAGGTCAGCAGAGTAGGTGGAGGATGCTACTGACGACGAGGTTAGGTTGCGCTTTCCTGGATATAGACGGAGATTTGTCACCCATCTCTGAGTAGAGGCCAAAAACTCTCTAGCTTGAGTACTTCATGCATGAACCGCCACATGGACATGAAGCACAAGTCGCAGTGAGAAGCTCACTGTGCTAGAATGCGGGCTAGCGGGGCGGGCCTACCACCGTCTGCCCATTCAAGTGCATCCGTGTGCTCTTCATCGTCTGTGACTGCGGGGACAGCTGACACACATGCTCCTAGCCATGAGAAAACTAAGCCCTTGAATTTCACCATCTGCAAGCTGTTGGCTACAGAAATGCTGCCTTTCCACCTGATGGACACAGAGGATTTTTGAGACCTTATGTCCGTCGCAGTGCCCCATTGCCAGATGCCCAGTCACCATTACTTCTCCAAGAAAGGTGTGCCTGCGCTACACCAGCATGTCGCAGACAACATCACCGCTTCCTTGAGAAACTCTGTGTGTGACAGGGTGCATTTCACCACAGACACTTGGACCAGTAAGCATGGACAGGGGCGTTACATGTCACTGACTGAGCAATGGTTAACTATGGTGTGAGCTGGAGAAGGGTCTGCTGTCCAAGTCTTGCCGTCCAAACGAGTTGTGCATCAATCCTCTGTAGGTAGAAGCTCCTCCACTGCTTCTGCCTCCTCAACCTCGTCTCGGTCCTCCACTTCCGCCCAAAGCCTGTCTGGTAATGCCACCCATGTTGTAACTGCACAGAAGGAATCCTGCACACCTCCTTACTATGCTGGCAGCAGGGCTTAACGCCATCAGGCGGTCTTTACCTTGAAATGCATGGGAAATGTAAGTCAAACAGCTGAGCAGTTGTGGTGAGCTCTGGAGACTGAGTTTCAGCAAAGGTTGTCTCCACTCAACCTGCAGCCAGGGAATGCCCTGTGCGACAATGCTGCAAACCTGGGAGCGGCCCTTCTCCGGGGCAATGTCACACATGTGCCTTGTATGGCTCACGTGTTGAATCTGGCTGTCCAGCAATTTTTGACACAATATCCCGGCCTAGATGGGCTTCTGCAAAGGGCACGGTTACTGTGTGCTCACTTCTGGCATTCGCATCCCGCAGTTCAACGACTTGCTTCGCTCCAGAAGTCTTTCGGCTTGCCCGTTCACCGGCTGAAATTTGATGTGCCGACATGCTGGAATTCTACTGTGCACATGTTGCAGCGACTGTGGCAGCACCGCCGAGCCCTTGCGCAATACGTTATGATGTATAGCCTGGGCCAACAAGATCCAGAGGTGGGGCAGATCACGCTGCTGGAGTGTTCTCAGATCAAGGACCTATGCACCCTTCTGCACAGTTTTGAGATGGCGACGAAGATGTTTAGTGCTGACGATGCCATTATCAGCATGACTATTCCGGTCATCTACATGCTGGATCACACTTTTGTTTTGCAATTTCACTGTACTTAGAATTTTTTCCATTTTCCTGTACCCTATATGGTAAAATGAATGATTGCATCTGAAAGTACAACTGGTCCTGCAAAAAACAAGTCATCATGTGTCTATATTGATGGAAAAATAAAGTTATGGCTCTTGGAAGCAGAGGAGCATAAAATGAAGATGAAAAAAAAAAATCGCCGGGTGGTGAAGGGGTTAAATGTGTTTCTTACCTTTGGCAGTGTAGGAGTTAATGTCAGTGTATGTTGCTAGTAGCAAAGCTCCTAGGTGCTTTACCCAGGTGTGGCTAGTTTTTGACCACTCCCATCTCCTTTATATGGTCACATGATCCAGCATTCCTTGTGGGTGATTGAACTTTTTTCAGAAAAAAGTAAATACGAAGGTCAGTGTGTCTTATTGCTGTCGATCTACAGTTTCCTCAGTCATGTGTAATTGCTATTAATGTAAGGTATAAATATCTAAGAGTCACAACAGCTTACCAAAAATGCAGTTTTTTCTGCGACTATAACAAGTTAATAGGGGAAAGTGCATTTTGAGGATTCTGTCAAAATTCCAGAAAGTGCATTCTGTCATCTCATTCCATTTAAGTGGTATTACTGAGCTATTATTTTACTTAGTGATAGTACTATTCTCTACAATTATATCAGCCACAAGCTGCCTGAATTTCTTGTTTAATTAGACAAAGACTACATAACATTTAATGTAGCTTAATTTAATATTATACCAATTCTAGTGGGGCAATTGCATTTTTCAGATATTAATTTGAAGACATTTTAATAGTCTTGGTTTAGGTATTCTTATTTAAAGGAATTATCCGGTACTTCTCTTCTGCGCCACGTTGTTGATATGTTATTACTGTGAGAAGTGACACCACATCGAGAGAGCAGAATGGAAGAGAAGAAAGCTTTGTATTGACGTGATGTCACATGAAGTATTGTAGGAGAATTACCACCAGGAACTGACCCTGATTGCTCTGAGCCAGGAGAGATCGGTGCCATGTGGAATAAGCAAATTCTTGCTTTATGTGCTACTTAGTCCCATAAAAAAGACCCAGATAGCCCCTTTGAAGGAAAAAGACAGGGGATTCCAATGTCCAGCAAGCGAAATTTTAAGTTTGGCTGCCTTCACATTAGCGTTTGCCGCCGCAGCGTTCGTTGCAGATAATAATTAAACAATCCGCATGCGGATTGCGCACCTATATTTAACATGGAGTCCGCTATCGTCCGCAAGTTGCTGCATTTGGTGTGTATTGCTGCGTATGGCCGCGTATGCGTACAAGTTTCTTCAAAATCCTCCGCCTCTGGACGCAACATGTTGCATTTTTTGGAGTATGAAAAATCCGCAACCATCCGCATGCGGACACCTGCGGATATTATTAGCATTGCTGTCTATGGATACGCAAGGCTAAGCAACACATTGCGTATGACTTGTTTTGGGACGCATGCGGACAGCATAGTGCGCATGCCCAGAAAAGGTTTAAAGGTAGACGCCCACTCTCCACCTCTCCCCTGTCAGGGAGGAAGTGTGCTAGTGGGCTGGGTGTATTATGCATTTGCCTTTAGTCACTCCTAAATGGGAGTTCCTATGAAGCAGGAAGGCGGATACTTCCTAAAGTTTTGTCGTACGTATGAGGAGAATAAACGCATACGGATGCATAAACGCATACGGATGCATAAACGCATGCATACGCAAGGAAACGCTGCGTTTTTTAATAGGATTTTGGATGCACTTGCATATAAAAAAAAACGTGCGTTTGACTGCATATGCATGCATATTGCCTTGCGGATACGCATGCGCATCATACGCTGCGGCGGCAAACGCTAATGTGAAGGCAGCCTTAAAATGTCAAAAATGTATTTAGTACAATTAAAAGTCCATAATACATAGTCATTAGATACAGCATTGTAGAATAAATCCAACACGTTTCAGCAGATAAATGTATACAAACTGAGCCAGAACAAACATAAGTGAACATGCTTGTAGGAGCATGTTCACACTGACCACCAAAACTAAGCCTAACTCATGGATATCCTTAAGGTTATCTGCTGAAACGCGTTGGGTTTATGCTACTATACTGTATATAATGGCTCAATTTAGCCCACAACACAGCTGTAATATGGACTTTTAAGTGTACTTAAATTTGTGACATTTTAACTTACCATTTCGCTTGCTGGATGTTGGAATCTTTTATTTCACTCAGTGTCTATTTCAGGGTGTTGTGCCCCCCAAAATTGATGGAAGATGGCTGCTCTACCCAGGTGTGGCTAGTTTGTGACCTCTCCCATCTCCTTTATATGGCCGCATGATCCAATATTCCTTGTGGGTAATTGAACTTCATTCCCAACCAAGCTCCTGGGTGGAAGGAGCTATTATGTAGAGCTGACCATTGCCAAACCATCTACTGTCTAGGAGAGTGGCAGCAGCTGTAAAGTTGTGTTTTGTTTCCTCTGTCTGTCTACATTAGCTTCTTGTTGGTTTTAGGGAAGTGGTTGGGACTAGTGCTCCCGCCATCTCCCTAGTTAGGGTTAACATGAGGGCCAGCAAGGGACTAGGTATCTTGCTCAGCGATTGGGTGAAATGACTCATATAGCAACGGTAGGGAGATCAGGAAGCAACTGCAGGTGAACACAGGAGGTCTCCCTTTTCCCCTTCCCTAGGAGAGGGTCCCACCTCATTGTATTTGTTCCCCCTGTGTTCATCAAGTTTATAGTTGTGCTGTGCGCAAGATACTGTTGATCTGTGTCCGACACTGTATTTGTACACACCCTAATTCATGTCATGACACCCAGAGGATGTTGTGGTAGTCAATTTTCTTAAAAAAAGTGCAAGGAGGGCCTGGATGCCTTTCTTGATAGATATAATACAGATTTTCGGTATGAGGCTCTATCATCAGGTTTTGATCTCCTTAATTGGTGTAATTGCCATATGTGGAGTCAAGAAGCCATTTTTCTCCTAATATCAAGCAATTAGCATCTGGCTCATGGGGTTTTTACCTTCCACTGGATCAAACATGTTAGGTTATAAACTGAACTTGATAGATTTGTGACATCTTTAAACCCCAAGGACTATAAAACAGGGAAGCATGAGGGTTCAGTGGTTAG
>JARQOC010000002.1:184262178-184402032 GCA_033576535.1 Allobates femoralis | reverse complement strand
AGCATGAGGGTTCAGTGGTTAGCGCTGTTGCCATGCATTTTTGGGGTACTAGGTTCAAATCCAGTAAGAACAACTGCTGCAAGGAGTTTGCATGTTCTCCCCATGTTTGTGTGAGTTTCCTCCCATATTCCTAAAACATACTGATGGGGGATTTAGATTGTTAGCCCCAATGGGAACAGGAATGTTAGTGTCTGTAAAGCACTGTGGAGTTAATGGTGATATATAAATAAAATAAAACTATGAAAGTAAAGATTTCTGACGTTATTTATGTCTTCCATGCTTATCTATGTTTTTGATTATATCTTCTTTTTTATTAAATTGTTCATTTGTCCACTTCCACAGTCCCTGTTGTGTCATTGATGTTTGTTTTCTTTCATCCTAATATTGGGCACCTTTACTTGCACTGACATCCATTTGGACAATATATTGAGAGATCCAATGCAAAACTATATTGATAATGATAAATAGTGATAAAGAAACTTTTAAAGTTCGGGTTCAGGCAGTGCAGCCAAACTTTTTGGTGCACTGTTCGTGACCCCGAACTTGACCCAACCTCAATGGAAGTAATTGATTAGCAGTTCAGCTCTCCGCCCACATACAGTCAGCCATAAGTAAAACACTTTTGGGGGTGGGAAAGCAGGATTTTTTTCTTCAAATTAATTTTGGACACATACTACACCCCAAAACTGTGCAAACCCATCAAACCCTGCACGCAGATTGCACTGGGCCAAGCACTGACTGTACCCGAACCACAGCGATGCCCAATCCAGTGCTTTGTAAATGTAATGAACCCGATCTCTAAACAGATTAGCTCAACACTGGGAAGTGCGGCAACCTGAACTGAACTTTGAAAGGTTTGCTCATCTCTACTCTATTCCCATTGCTATCCTATGAATATTAGGAAAAGTTACATTTCCACTGTGGGCTCTAATTGTCTCAGGGTGAAAGCCTTCCTTCTATCTTCGGGTAATTGTGATGCAGTTACAGGTCTTGAATTACAAGGGTAATCCTACTGTGTCATTTTAGGTTAACACCTATTTCAATTTCGCTCAAACTGGTCCAGCCAGTCTACATATGTTTAATGAGCTTGGGAGATTTAAAGCATCTTCTTCAGTAATTACCATTAAGTATTGTTTTGCCTTGCTTATGTCAAAAGTGCATCATTAAATTTCAAACTCCGTACAACGATTTACTTCTGTAGTTTAATTGCATTATAAGAATGACAAAAGTTTATTCAAAGCACAAAAAAACGTATTTATTGCTCTCACGGTAAGTTAAAATAATGTGTGCATTTTTAGAACTATTTTTTATTTTTCATATGCCACAGAAATAAAAAAGAGACATTGTAAGAATATTCTTAATGAAAAATAAGTATGTGTTCTAAATAGATGCAAATAAGGTTCTATAGAGTTTCTTTGCCTAAGGCTGAAGGCACACTGTCGTGCATCAAACATGGGGCGTGTTTGATGCACGACAGTGATGTGAGTGTTTTTGGTTGAGTGTGGTGCGAGTGTGGTGAGTGTGCATGGCTGTATGTATGTAAGTGTGCTGTGAGTGTGAGGTGTCAGTGTGTTTGTGCTGTGTGTCAGTGTGATGCTGTCCACAGTCGTGAAGCAAACTTCAGGTCTGTGGACAGCATTTTCTGGTGATTTTAAAGGGATCCTGTCACCCCAAAACGCCTCCTAAGCTATTAAAACATGTCCCTACAGGCTCCCATCAGTAATCCCACACTCCTTTTTGCTAATAAAAGCATCCAGTGAAAGTGAAGAAAAACATTATAGCACTTACTCATTAGTGATGATAATGAGCAGTGGCTATATTCATAGTCACCCAGGCAGGCCTATGTCATCATAATAGCACGCCTTAATAGGCGTGATCTGCAAGGCATAATGTTATCAGCGCCTCCCAGCGCTCCTCAGCGCTGGTGAGGCTGTAATGGGGCTGTAATGACGCGAATCATGTCATTTCTGGTATCGGGTGATGTCAGTACTCCCACGCCGCATGCGCAGTGCGGAGCTTGAAGCCCACAGAGCGGCGCGGGTGTACTGACGTAACCCAATACCGGAAATGACGCGATTCGTATCATTACAGCCTCACCAGCGCTAAGGAGCACTGGGAGGCGCTGATAACATTATGCCTTGCAGATCACACCTATTAAGGCGTGCTATTATGACGACATGGGCCTGCCTGGGTGACTATGAATATAGCCACTGTTCATTATCGTCACTAATGAGTAAGTGCTAAAACGTTTTTCTTCACTTGCACTGGATGCATTTATTAGCAAAAAGGAGTGTGGGATTACTGATGGGAGGCTGCAGGGACATGTTTTAATAGCTTAGGAGGCGTTTTGGGGGTGACAGAATCCCTTTAAACCCGGCGGCTGTCAAAGCCGCTGATTTTAAATTTGCCAGTACAGAAATTAATAATGTTTCAGCGCTGTCACAGCAGCGCTGACACATCATAGTTAAAAACTCAGGTGGTAACAAAAGATTGCAGTTATATGGCTTATTCATCATTTTAACCCCCTCTGCAAGTTCTGCTCTTCATGTTAGCACAGAGCCTGCAGATGCAGCTAATCAAAGCCAGTGTACAAAGGGTTAATGTGCTGTTGGTGTGTTGCCATTATGTGTACACAGAGTGTGTACACTTTGTGTACACATGGTGACATCCCACCCTGGCAGTGGAAGGGTTAATAGCAGGATTTATCTGATCCCGGCATTTGTGGGGTTTTAGTTTCATTTTTATCAAAGCCGGTCAGATTCAGCACTCAGGGTGCTGTCCGTGGTCCTGTAGCAGTGCTACGCTGTTTGCGTACGCTATTGGCATAAGTACCAGGGACAGCAACGCATTTCTACAGCACTGGTGCTGGTCCTCTACTCAATTTAACTACAGGACCATAGACAGCACCCTGAGAGCAGGAGAGGAGCGGCTTATATAAAAATGAAACTATAACCCGACAATTGCTGGGATCAGATAAATCCTGCTATTAACCCCTCTACTGCCAGAGTGGGATGTCACCATGTGTACATAAAGTGTACACACTCTGTGTACACATGATGGCAACACACCAACAGCACATTAACCCTTCATACACCAGCTTCTATTAGCCACATCTGCAGGCTCTGTGCTGACATGCAGCGCAGAGCTTGCAGAGGGGGTTAAAATGATGATTAAGCCATATAACTTTAATCTTGTGATAGCGGCTGAGTTTTTTACAATGATGTTTAAGCGCTGCTGTGACAGCGCTGAAACATTATTGTTACTGTACCGCAAAACGGCACATTCAAACTTGGCGGCTTTGACAGCTGCTAAGTTTGAAGCGATTTTGTCAGCACATTCATGCGACTAGCGCACAAGGTGCTGTATGGGTGTGAGGTTTTCTTTCACCGATACACTTCTATTGCCCTCTCGCACTTAAAAGTCGCGTGCAGTCGCAGCATGCTGTGACTGCACCCGCTTTCAACTCGCAATGCGAGTTTAGTGCGGGAGACTCGCACCAGTGTGCCCTGACTGATAGGGCAACACTGGTCTGAGTGCAATGTGGGTTTTTCTCGCATTGCACTCGCGCGAGTCTCACGCCAGTGTGTTTCAAGCTTAAAATAAAAAAAGTTTTCTTTCTTCTTTCACACACAGCCTGTAAAGAAGGTCAAGGTTTTCATGTATTTTTTTATAAAATTTTTAGGTTTTATTCATATAACTTTTTAAAGGGAACCTGTCAGGTGGTTTATACCCCTCCAGATATCACTGTCTGTAGCTGCAGCTTTATATTACCAGTCTAATTATCCCTGTCTAAGCCCATGGTGTAATGTTATAGTGAAAAAAAGCATTTATACACTTATATTTCAGTCCCCACCTTGGAGGAGGGGGACTGTCTGGCAGGATAATAGTTAACTCACTATTAACTTGGATAGCTAAAGGACCTGTGTGATGTAACGATCATGTGACCACAGTGGGCGGAGCTAAGCCAACAAACGTATTATGTTCTATGGGAACTTAGCTCCGCCTATTGTAGTCACATGGTTGTGACATCACATCAGGTCTCCCAACATGTTGAAGCACAAGGCTGAAATGTTAACTATTAACCTGCCAAACAGTCCCTGTCCTCCAAGCTGGGGACTGTCTGCCTCATTACATAAGTAAATGTAAGTGTATAAATGCTTTTTTTTCACCTTTCACATTACACTATGAGCTCAGACAGGGACGATTAGACTGGTATTATAAAGCTACAGCTACAGACAATGATAGCTGGGGGGGCATAAACCACCTGACAGGTTCCCTTTAAGTTTTTTATTCTATAAAGTTGTGCACTTAGGAAATACTGAACATGAAAAAAACAAGAACCAAAAGTGTAAAAAATGATAAAAATAAAAACATTTGTATTTTATTTCAGATTCTTGAGGTTGACTTATAGCCAACATTTGGAAACAATCCAGAAAAAATGCCACAAAAAACATTGGATTTCTGATAAAAGCATAAGAAGTAAAACCACCTTAATAGAGATCCCTGAACATCTTCTTTTTCTGTTTTTAAATTTTGTTATTCAGTTATCAAATCTGGGACCCAAGCCATTGCCAAGAAAGAGGGAATCTTTGTCCCTATTTTTAGCTGGACAGCCGGATGTCCTGGTCTGGGATCATGAAATATTCTATGTCACACTTTTTCTAAAGATGGCATTTTGGGGTTGAAATTTTCAGAAAATAAAAGTAAATACGAAGGTCAGTGTGTCTAAGGCTGGCTTCACACTGCAGTTTTTCACTGATCAGTGTCCATCAGTGTTTGTGTGCCAAAACCAGGAGTGTCTCCAAAACTCAGAACAGGTGTCAATCTTTCAATTATAGTTTTTCTCTGCAAGGTCCTTCTCTGGCTCCTTTCCTGGTTTTGGCACCCAAACACTGATGGACACTGATCAGTGTAAAAATGCAGTGTGAAGCCAGCCTTATTACTGCCGATCTACAGTTCCCTCAGTCATGTATAATTGCTATTAATGTAAGGGATAAATATATAGGAGTCACAACAGCTTAGCAACAAAATGCTGTTTTCTCTGAGACTATATCAAGTTAATAGGGCAAAGTGCATTTTGAGGAATTTTTTGTTTAAAAGGAACCTGCACCTCCAAAAAGCCACCTAACCTATCAATACATGTCCCTGCACCTTACTATTACCATTATAACTATCCCTCTCTGCTAAATGCTTGTTTTCATGTTGTAAAAAACGTTTTTATACTTACTCGTTAGGATGATAATGAAGCGGGGGCTATATGCAATAGTCCCCCTGGGCGTGTTGATTTGCAGCCTCCATGATCCTTTATCACGCCCCCCATGGGCGTGATATTGTAACAAGATTCATCTCTGGCCCAGCCTCTCTGTGCTGCCTCTGCTGTGATGGCTCTGCCCTCCTCCTCTGTCATTCACAGCATGCAAATCATTTGTCCTGATGTCAGCTCCAGAGTCCTGCCCTGACAAAGCATAAACAGCACAGCAGAAGCAACACAGAGAGGGAGTGGGGGTTGGATTGGCCACAGTCAATGAAGCTCCCTCCAGCCACAGTGACTGCCTCCATGGCTTCTAACTGTAAGTTTTACAAAGGCTATATCTCGGGGTACACAGCACACAGACACATGGGGGACCCCTTCCCTGAATGCAGCAGATATGCTGCATTCAGTGCTGCATTTAGATTGCCATGCTGCAGGGAGGGTGACAGGTCCTCTTTAATTAGACAAGGACTAGATAACATTTCATGTAGCTTAATTTAATGCTATTCCAATTCTAGTGAGGCAATTGAAATTTTCAGATATTAATTTGAAGACATGTTAATGGTCTTGGTTTAGGTATTCTTATTTAAAGAGGTTATCCGGTACTTCTCTTCTGCTCTGCATTGTCAATGGGTTATTAATGTGAACAGTGACATCACATTGACAGAGCAGAACGGAAGAGAAGAAACTGTTCTTTTGACATGACGTCACAGGAGGTATTGCAGGAGAATTGCCTCTAGAAGCTGACCAGCAGAGATTGGTGCCATGTAAAACAACAAATTCTAACTGTCTATTCTACTTGGCCCCATAAAAAAAAGCAGATAACCCCTTTGAAGGAAAAAGACAGGAGATTCCAGCGTCCAGCTAGTAAGTTAAAATGTCACTAATTTATTTAGTACAATTAAAAGTCCATATTACATAGCTATTAGATTCAGTATAGATTCATGATATCCATGAGTAAGGCTATCGCTGAAATGCATTGGATTTATGCTACTATACTGTATCTAATTTAAAGGGAATCTGTCACCTTGATTTACCCCCCCTATCCTATCAGTACCTGTCCCTGCACCTTCCTAGCTGATCCCTAACCATCCCTGTCTCAGAGTGCCTTTTAAAGAGTAAGAAAAAGACATATAGTTACGTGTAGTCTGCAGCCGTAGTCTGCAGTGGGCGGGCGCTCCATTGTCCCCTCCTGGCTTGCTCTCAGCACACCCCGCTGAGCGTCATTATTTCTTCTTGGTCCATCCTCTATTTGAAATTCCCACCTCTTCTGATGATGATGCGCCAAGCCAGAAAATCATATCCGGCCAGATGCATTGTGGGGGCTGATCACGTGCCACGGATCGGCTCTAGCGCATGCGCAGTGCACATATTGAAGCCCACCCACCGCAGACTACGGCTGCAGACTACACGTAACTACATAAGTATTTTTCTTACCCTTTATATGGCACTCTTAAGTAAGACAGAGATGGTTAGAATCAGCTAGGAAGGTGCAGGGACAGGTAGTGGTAGGATAGGGGGGTAAATCGAGGCAACAGGTTCCCTTTAAACAAAGAAATCTGAGCCATATGCATACTATGAGCGCTAGTCAGAAATAATAAAGTCCAACCAGTAGAAATGCAAGTGCTTTGTGTTTTATTGTTTAACTAGATGGGTGCTGCTATTACACTGGGAGGGCAGTGACATCACGATGGGGTGGGCTCTGTAGCATTGGGGGTGGCAGCCATCTCTCCTCTTTCTGCTGTTTTTTCCCCCTCACTCTCTGCCCCCCTGTGCTGCCTGATCTCTGCCTCCCCTGTGCTCGTTTTCTGCATCCCACCCCTGTGCTCAGTCATGCAGCAGCACGAGAAAGGATGGTGGCAAGAGGAACTGGCGCAGTTCCTCATTCAGCAGGCTGTGGGCTGAGCGGCTGAGAAGGGCTGGGCCAGGTGAGCCCTTTAAGAGCGGTGCGGCTGAGGGCAGTGCAGGGAGAGGACAGTGCAGGGAAAAGGCAGTGCAGGGCTGAGGGCAGTGCAGAGAGAGGGCATTGCAGGGAGAGGGCAGTGCAGGGCTTAGGAAATTGCAGGAGAGGGCATTGCAGGAAGAGGGCAGTGCAGGGCTGAGGGCAGTGCAGGGCAGAGGGCAGAGCAAGGGAAGTGCAGGGCTGAGGGCAGTGGAAAACTGAGGTCAGTGCAGGGCAAGGGCAGTGAGCAGGAACTGATGGCAGTGCAGGGCTGATGGCAGTGCAGGGCTGAAAGGCAGTGCAGGGCTGAGGGCAGTGCAGGGCTGAGGGCAGTGCAGGAAGAGGGCAGGCTGCAGTATTCTGCTGCTGTCTGTGCTCCTGCTTCTCCAAGTCTGTGTGAGCTTAACTTCCCTGGCGGTATGATTATGTCAGGAATTTTGTAATAAAAGTGGTACCATTTTTTTGGTAAAAAATTTCTTTCATGGGCAGAAATTTTATACTTTTTTATTATGGGCTGAAATTTTATACTTTTTTATTTCCCGCCCAGTTCTGCCTCCAATGAGCCGCTGCCCGACTGGGTAGGGGCCCCTCAAGCATCAGTAGGGGGCCCCCATTACCCTGTGACAGAGGAGAGGAGGGTAACTGAGGGAAGCATCCTGCTTTCCTTGGGTGTTCCCGCCCCTCCTCTCATCTGCAGCCCAGGCTCTACACTAACAGCCTACCTAACCCTAACCCTAGCCCTACCCTGCCCTAACTTAACCCTACCCTACCTACCCTAGCCCTAACTACCCTAACCCTACCACCCTAGCCCTTAACCCTAACTGCCCTAACCCTACCTAGCACTAACCTACCTGCCTAGTCTAACCCTAGCCCTAACCCTAGCCCTAACCCTAACCCTACCCCTACCCTAGCCCTAACTACTTAACCCTAGCACTGGACCCTAACCCTAACCTAGCCCTACACCTAACGCCTAACCCTAGCCCTAACCCCTAAATCCTAACCCTAGCCCTAACCGCCTAACCCTAAGCCCTAGCCCTAACCATCCCTAACCCTACCCTAACCCTAACCTAGCCTACCCTAACCTAGCCCTATCCTAACCCACCTAACCCTAATCTGAGCCTAGCCCACCCTACCATCCTCCTAACCCTAACCTACACTACCCTAACCCTAACCTAACCTAACCCTACACCCCTAACCCCTAGCCCTACATAACCCTAACCCTACCTAGCCTAACCTAGCCCTAACTGCCCTAACCCTAACCCTGCCCTAACCTACCTACCTAGCCCTACCCCTAACCCTAACCCTAGCCTTAACCCAAACTGTACTCCTGAGCCTAGCCCTAACCCTAACCCTATCCCTAGCCCTAACCATAACCCTAGCTCTAACCCTAAAGCCCTAGCCCTACTAGCCTCCTAACCCTAGCTACCTAGCCTAGCCTCTAACCCTAGCCACCCTAGCATAACCCTAACCCTAGCCCTAACCTACCCTAACCCTCTTACTCTAACTGCTGCTGGCATGAACAACACCACTGCCCCCGCCCCTCGGTTCGCGACTGCAATGGCCGCGACCGCACTGCCAATAGCACCCCCCGGACAGTGACCGCACTGCCGATAGCACCCCCCCCGGAGCCGCGACCGCACTATCAATAGCACCCCAAAGGAGCCACACCACTCGATCTATAGCATCCCCCCCCACGGAGCTGCAACGCACTATCGGTAGCACCCCCCCACATCCCCCCTGGTCCTCAAGGTGAGCGGCGGAACTGCCCGCAGGTAAACCCGAGTGTGACTCGGAGTTACCGCTTCAGACAGTGAAAGTTAACCCCGAGTCACACTCGGAAATACCGCTAGGAATAATAATAATAATAATAAAGCTTTATTTATATAGCGCCAACATATTCCGCAGCGCTTTACAATGTAGGGTTAGAGTACAGAAAATATACAGTAAGTAATTAGAGTAGAGAACAAATAAAGTACAATAATTGGATACAAAACAATAGGCATAGAATCAATGTGAAAAAAAAATACAATAAATAAAGCAAGAAATGAAGGTGACCCTGCTCAAAAGAGCTTACAATCTACGACGGGATAGGGGTTGCACGAGGTGCAGGGGCTTATTGCACTGATGGTCCAGGCATCTTGAGGAAATGGGGCATAGGGCTAAGCTTACATGGATGGTCATTATACAGTCTGTGTAGACCTTTATGGTTTGGTGGAGTTTGTAGAAGAGTAATGTCCAGAGGGATAGCCCATTCACTGTCTACAGTACAATGGACTTCTATTAGGGAGTATGATAGGCCACCTTAAAAAGATGCGTTTTTAGGGATCGTCTGAAGCCATGCAAGTTGTGGATAGTCTGATTTCTTGGGGTAAAGCATTCCAGAGGTTTGGTGCAGCTCTGGAGAAGTCTTGGAGCGGGAGTGGGAGGATCGGATTAGTGCAGATGTTAGTCGAAGGTCATTTGAGGAACGTAGAGAGCGAGTGGGGTGATAGACAGAGATGAGGGAGGAGAGGTAGGGGGGTGCTGCTCTGTGAAGAGCTTTGTGGGTGAGAACAAGCAATTTGAATTTGATCCTGTAGTGTACGGGTAGCCAGGGAAATGACTGGCACAGAGCAGAGGCATCTGAGTAACGATTGGCCAGATGGGTGATCCTGGCTGCTGCATTAAGGACCTGCGGTGACATCACTGTCATGTGATCTTGCTCCACCCATGAAAGTGACATCACCACAGGCCTTGTAAGCTCTTCACTGGGTAATGTAGGGTGTTTGTCGGTGCTAATAGCTTGCGGAGGGGGGCTGCGGGCGGCCAATGTCTGGGGGGGCTGGGTGTGTTGGTGGTCCAGCTGTCGCATTGGGAGGCACCCCCCCAGCACAATCAGTCTCCTCCTCGCAGTGCTACCTCTGGCCACTGTCAGGATGGCAAGGACCTCTGTGATGTCATGGGGTCAGTTGATGCGCAGGGTCACATCATCCCCCAGCATCCTGGTATTCAGTTAGCAAGGGTAATAGTAAAGTGCAAAAAGACATAGTCTTGATATGATATTAGAGACAATTAGGCATACAATAGAATTCAATGTACATACATCGGTATAAACATATCAAATTATATAATAACAAGTGAGCGTCTGAAATGTGTCTTGCTCCCCCGCCCTGTTTTGCAACCTTTGTCATTTTTGAAAGTTTTTAATGGACAAAAAAATAAAGAAAGAATTATTTTACCAGATGCTGGAACAACAACCCTTTTTTTCCTTGAATACAATGCCGCATCATAGCCCTCCAGATAATATAATGCAGCGTCACAGCCCTCCAGATAATATAATGCAGCGTCACAGCCCTTCATATAGTATAATGCACTGTCACAGCCCTCCAGATAATACAATGCAGCGTCACAGCTCTTCATATAATAAATGCAGCGTCACTGCCCTCCATATAGTATAATTCAATAATGCAGCCTCACAGCCCTCCAGATAGCATACATCCTCCCCTCACAGACAGACTGACCCCTGTACAGCCTGCCCCACGTACACAGACACACTGACCCCTGTACAACCTGCCCCACTCACACAGACACACTGCCCCCTATATAAACACACACACGCTGCCCACTGTACAGCCCCCCCAAACCCAGTCACATTGCCACTGTACAGCCCCCCAGTAACACTGCCCCTGTACAGCCCCCCCAGCCACACTACTCCTATACAGGCCCCCTAGTCATACTGCCACTGTACAGTTGCCCCCAGTCACTCTGCCCCTGTACAGCTTCCCCCAGTCACACTGCTCCTGTACAGCCCCCTGAGTCACACTGCCTCTGTACAGTCCCCAGTCACACTGCCTCTGTACAGCCCCCCAGTCACACTGCCTCTGTACAGCCCCCCCAGTCACATTGCCTCTGTACAGCCCCCCCAGTCACACTGCCTATGTACAGGCCCCCCAGTCACACTGCCCTCGTACAATTAACCCAGTCACACTGCCACTGTACAGCCCCCTATATAAACACACACACACAACACACACACACACACACTCCCTCTCCAGAAGCTGTGAAGGCTCTTCGGCTCATTAATGGACCTCACACTTACCACTTATGCTCCCGCTGGCAGCTGCTTCCTGACTGTAATGAGGTCACATGACCTCATCACAGTGCTGCACACAGCGGCCACGGGAGTTCTAAAGTTGCAGGTCCCGCCTGTCCCTCGGCGGCTGTGATCAGCTGCCTGGGGGCTTGCCGGGCAGACTGCCTCGCAGTGACATGGATGTGCGTCCTCAGGTGCAGGGGTTACAGGGGTCGGTGGGCACCGGGCCCCTGTACCTCCGGTCCCACTTGCGACCCCTGTTACCCCGGTTGTTATGCCCCCCCGTTTGCCAGCATCTTTAGATCAGTGATTTGTAATACTGTATGTCAAGATACTTCGCATGTAATTGGTTAAGAGTGTTAATTTATGTTACACTAGCTGTGAGCCCGATGCAAATGCATCGGGTGTCTAGAATACTATACCTTGTATGAGGATTACCGCAAGCGCGCCGCAAGTGTAACGACTCGCTGGCGCCGACCAATTAGAAGCGCGGCTCAGGCAGCGACTCGCAATGGCCTCGCGGCCATTGCTCGCGCTACCTGACCGGTAAATTGTTAACTTTGAGGCCGAGCCTTGGTTCGATTTTCGCCCAGCGACTCGCAATGGCCGCTACGCGGCCAATGCTTCGCCGTGCTGACGTCACAGAGTGACATAGCCACGGTCTTTTCGGGGACCGACACGGAAGTGCCTACGGCAATTATATAGTAGATACTGTACATTGCATATGGAGGGGTGAGGAGAGCGGAGGCTGGAGGGGAGAGCGGAGGCTGGAGGGGAGGGCAGAGGCTAGAGGGCAGAGCAGAGGCTGGAGGGCAGAGGCTGGAGGGGAGGGCAGAGGCTGGAGGGGAGAGCGGAGGCTGGAAGGGAGAGCAGAGGCTGGAGGGGAGAGCGGAGGCTGGAGGGGATTGGCTGGAGGCTGGAGGGGATTGGCTGGAGGCTGGAAAGGAGAGGCTGGAGGGGAAAGGTTGGAGGGGAGAGGCTGGAGGGCAGAGGCTTTAGGGCAGAGGCTGGAGGGGGAGAACGGAGGCTGAAGGGCAGAGCGGAGGCTGGAGAGGAGAGCGGAGGCTGGAGGGGAGAGCGGAGGCTGGAGGGGAGAGGCTGGAGGGGAGAGCGGAGGCTGGAGGGCAGAGGCTGGAGGGGAGAGCGGAGGCTGGAGGGCAGAGGCTGGAGGCTGGAGGGCAGAGGCTGGAGGGGAGAGCGGAGGCTGGAGGGGAAAGGCTGGAGGGGAGAGCGAAGGCTGGAGGGCAGAGGCAGGAGGGGAGAGCGGAGGCTGGAGGGCAGAGGCTGGAGGGGAGAACAGAGGCTAGAGGGGAGAGCGGAGGCTGGAGGGGAGAGCGGAGGCTCGAGGGGAAGGCGGAGGCTGGAGGGGAGAGCGGAGGCTGAAGGGCAGAGGCTGGAGGGGAGAGCGGAGGCTGGAGGGCAGAGGCTGGAGGCTGGAGGGCAGAGGCTGGAGGGGAGAGCGGAGGCTGGAGGGGAAAGGCTGGAGGGGAGAGCGAAAGCTGGAGGGCAGAGGCTGGAGGGGAGAGCGGAGGCTGGAGGGCAGAGGCTGGAAGGAGAGCGGAGGCTGGAGGGGAGAGCGGAGGCTGGAGGGGAGAGGCTGGAGGGGAGAGCGGAGGCTGGAGGGCAGAGGCTGGAGGGCAGAGGCTGGAGGGCAGAGGCTGGAGGGGAGAGCGGAGGCTGGAGGGGAGAGGCTAAAGGGGAGAGCGGAGGCTGGAGGGCAGAGGCTGGAGGGCAGAGGCTGGAGGGGAGAGGCTGGAGGGCAGAGGCTGGAGGGGAGAGGGGAGGCTGGAGGGGAAAGGCTGGAGGGGAGAGCAGATGCTGGAGGGCAGAGGCTGGAGGCTGGAGGGCAGAGGCTGGAGGGGAGAGGCGGAGGCTGGAGGGGAGAGCGGAGGCTGGAGGGGAAAGCGGAGGCTGGAGGGCAGAGCAGAGGCTGGAGGGCAGAGCGGAGGCTGGAGGGCAGAGCAGAGGCTGGAGGGGAGAGGCTGGAGGGGAGAGGCTGGAGGGGAGAGGCTGGAGGGAGAGCGGAGGTTGGAGGGCAGAGGCTGGAGGGGAGAGGCTGGAGGGCAGAGGCTGGAGGGGAGAGCGGAGGCTGGAGGGGAAAGGCTGGAGGGGAGAGCGGAGGCTGGAGGGCAGAGGCAGGAGGGCAGAGGCTGGAGGGCAGAGGCTGGAGGGGAGAGGCTGGAGGGGAGAGGGGAGAGCGGAGGCTGGAGGGGAGAGCGGAGGCTGGAGGGGAGAGCGGAGGCTGGAGGGGAAAGCGGAGGCTGGAGGGCAGAGCGGAGGCTGGAGG
The DNA here is from genome assembly GCA_033576535.1 of Allobates femoralis. Lineage (NCBI taxonomy): Eukaryota > Metazoa > Chordata > Amphibia > Anura > Aromobatidae > Allobates > Allobates femoralis. Next base: position 184,388,480 of record JARQOC010000002.1, on the reverse strand, counting down.
GGAGAGCGGAGGCTGGAAGGGAGTGCGGAGGCTGGAGGGGAGGGCAGAGGCTGGAGGGGAGAGCGGAGGCTGGAGGGGATTGGCTGGAGGCTGGAGGGGATTGGCTGGAGGCTGGAAAGGAGAGGCTGGAGGGGAGAGGCTGGAGGGCAGAGGCTTTAGGGCAGAGGCTGGAGGGGAGAACGGAGGCTGAAGGGCAGAGCGGAGGCTGGAGAGGAGAGCGGAGGCTGGAGGGGAGAGCGGAGGCTGGAGGGGAGAGGCTGGAGGGGAGAGCGGAGGCTGGGGGGAGAGCGGAGGCTGGAGGGGAGAGGCTGGAGGGCAGAGCGGAGGCTGGAGGGCAGAGCGGAGGCTGGAGGGCAGAGCGGAGGCTGGAGGGCAGAGCGGAGGCTGGAGGGCAGAGCGGAGGCTGGAGGGCAGAGGCTGGAGGACAGAGCGGAGGCTGGAGGGGAGAGCGGAGGCTGGAGGGCAGAGCGGAGGCTGGAGGGCAGAGTGGAGGCTGGAGGGCAGAGTGGAGGCTGGAGGGGAGAGCGGAGGTGGAGGGCAGAGCGGAGGCTGGAGGGCAGAGCGGAGGCTGGAGGGGAGAGCGGAGGCTGGAGGGCAGAGCGGAGGCTGGAGGGCAGAGCGGAGGCTGGAGGGCAGAGGCTGGAGGGCAGAGCGGAGGCTGGAGGGGAGAGAGCGGAGGCTGGAGGGGAGAGCGGAGGCTGGAGGGGAGAGCGGAGGCTGGAAGGGAGAGCGGAGGCTGGAGGGGAGAGCGGAGGCTGGAAAGGAGAGCGGAGGCTGGAGGGGAGAGCAGAGGCTGGAGGGGAGAGCGGAGGCTGGAGGGGAGAGGCGGAGGCTGGAGGGCAGAGCGGAGGCTGGAGGGCAGAGCGGAGGCTGGAGGGGAGAGCGGAGGCTGGAGGGGAGAGCGGAGGCTGGAGGGGATAGGCTGGAGGGGAGAGCGGAGGCTGGATGGCAGAGGCTGGAGGGCATAAGGAGGCTGGAGAGGAGAACGGAGGCTGGAGGGGAGAGCGGAGGCTGGAGGGGAGAGCAGAGGCTGGAGGGCAGAGCGGAGGCTGGAGGGGAGAGCGGAGGCTGGAGGGCAGAGGCTGGAGGGGAGAGTGGAGGCTGGAGGGGAGAGTGGAGGCTGGAGGGAAGAGGGAGGCTGGAGGGGAGAGTGGAGGCTGGAGGGGAGAGCAGAGGCTGGAGGGGAGAGGCTGGAGGGAGAGCGGAGGCTGGAGGGCAGAGGCTGGAGGGCAGAGGGGAGAGCGGAGGCTGGAGGGGAGAGCAGAGGCTGGAGGGGAGGCTGGAGGGGAGAGCAGAGGCTGGAGGGCAGAGGCTGGAGGGGAGAGCAGAGGCTGGAGGGGAGAGGCTGGAGGGGAGAGCGGAGGCTGGAGGGGAGAGGCTGAAGGGGAGAGCGGAGGCTGGAGGGCAGAGGCTGGAGGGCAGAGGCTGGAGGGGAGAGCGGAGGCTGGAGGGGAGAGCACAGGCTGGAGGGGAGAGCGGAGGCTGGAGGGGAGAGCGGAGGCTGGAAAGGAGAGCGGAGGCTGGAGGGCAGAGGCTGGAGCGCAGAGCACTCACTCTACCCTGGCCCTAGACCAATAGTCCTACCAACCCTACTGACCCCCCACCTCCCTAACCGTGCCCTTACCAAACAGTATTGAGTAGGCCCAATGAGACCCTATCCCAGCCTAACCATACCCTAGCTCTACCCTAACCTAGGTAACTAAGCCTGGCCAAGCTAACCCAAACCCCAGATTAACTTCCCTAGTAACCCTCCCTTCCTCTGCTGCGGCTGCCCCACGCGCCCCCGGTCGCGACTGCAATGCCAGCACTGGAAGCACCCCCAGGAGTGAGTGGAAGCATGGGGCCCACATCATGCCGGAGCGCACCACTCGTCTAGGCACCCCCCCCACGACCGCCTAGCACTATCGGTAGCCCCGCCCAACGAACCTTCCTGTCCCAAGGTGAGCGCGGACTGACCGGGCACAGGTGAAACAGGTGACTCCGGAGTCACCGTTCAGACAGTGAAAGTGCCCCGACACACTCAAAATGCTAGGAAGGTAAGGACCTGGGGAATCATGTCGAGTGACTTGTCCCCCGATAGTGACTCACCACAGCCTGTAGCTTCACGGGTAAGGGTGTTGTCGGAATAGTGCGGCAGGCTCGCGGAAGCTCTGTGTTCCAGCATGTCGCTGGACACCCAGCACTGTCTCCTCCTCGCAGTGGATCTGGGCACTGCAGTGCGAGGTCGTGATGTCGGGGTCTACGCGGTCAATCATCCCCGCACCGTGGTGACAGTTACAGATTGTGAAAGACAACGTTGTATGATATGAGCAAGTTAGGCCGACAATAAACAATGTCATAACGGCAACAATTATATATAATACATATGCAGCCCTGCTGTGCCATAAAGTGCTGGCAAGACCATGTCAAAAGAGGTCACTCACCATGTAAATACAGAAGCAAAGGGACAGCAATAAGTGTGTGGGGCACAGACCTCGACAACTTCTTGAAGAATATCATATCCAGAAGACTATGTGTTTTTGCACTTTACTGTTATCCATGTTAACCAAAGCTCTGGTGTCAGCAGTTCTTGTCCTCCTCTGCAACACCAATTGTCCTGGTTTGTAATTTTTGTATACTAGTTCTAGTCTTCCCTGTGCGACTGGTAGTATTAAACAGTAAAACACAAAGCACTTGCATTTCTACTGGTTGAACTTTATTATTTCTGACTAGTTCTCGTAGTATGCATATGGCTAAGGTTTCTTTGGTTCAAATGTATATGTCCAGCTGCATCTTGTGACTAATCTGTCCATGATGATCCCTTGGATCCTTTATATTCTATACTGTATCTAATCGCTTAATTTTGCCCACAACACTTCTGTAATAAGGACTTTTAATTGTACTTAATACATTTCTGACATTTTTACTTACCATTTCTCTTGCTGGACACTGGAATCCTCTTTATATACCTCAGTGCCCATTTCAGGGCATTGTGCCCCACAGAAGTGATGGGAGATGGCTGTTCCCTCATTGGTCACTAGCTCAATCCACCTGCATAATTGTTCTCTGAATGATGCAGTGTAGCACACTGTAAGGGGATGATGCAATCTGCAACCAACAGGCATTCCTCAAATTAAAAGACAAAAGGGGTCAGTGGACAGTCCCACATGAAACAATAACTCATGTCCCTTTACTTGCAGAACAAAGGTATAGCATACCTGGCATAATTAAGAATAGCTTACCTCCCACCACACAAGTGACCCCACCCCAGTCCCTACCCAGACAACACCTCAATCAGGGGAAATAACATTTTCACACTCCTTATCTATGAACTGCTCTACTACCATATTTACTGCCACAACTGTTATCTCCCCTTCCCATATTGATAGTTCTGCTCATGTCACTGGTCTTATTTGCTGTACTATTCTATGTCCTGTTGGGTATAAATATGTGATGCTTCTGTGACCCCCTGCGACCAGGAGGCCGCAGGGTGAACTGCAGCGGCACAGGTAAGATGGTCAGCTCACAAAAACACCCACACACACACTCCATGACCCTGACCCCAAGTCGCTTCATGCCAGGCGAGGGGTGGCGGGAGTAACTACATGTGCGTGGGAAGTAGAGAGAACCCGGACAAAGGGGAGGAGGAACCAGACTCCAAAAAGGACCTAGGAAACACTAAGTTGGGCGAGACGATAGCTTTCATGAGGACACGGGCCCAGCAGCCTGCACCACTAATGGCTGGCCGGGAGCCCAAAAAACTGAGAACCATGGATGGTAGAAGGAGCAAGGATGAGCCCTATTAACTGGTCACTGGTGGCTGGGCCAGAGGACCAGATAGCTGGCTCATTAGATGTGGCCGGGAACGCTTTATTCCCTTAACCACAAGACACCCGGCAGGGTGTGGGAACTCCAAGTCCCCGAGACCTAACAACCGGTACGGAGTAGGACAAAGCCTTCGGACTAGGGCTAGTGACCCAGAGCATGTGATGACTCACTGTAGAGTCCATGACGGCCAGACCAAACCCATATGCATGAGAGCAGAGAGAACAGAATTGCCCGAAAGGTACACTAAGGGAAGTGACGCAGAGGAACCGCCCCCGCTGCAGTAAGAGCCCAAGCTGGTTACTGTTGTGTGGATCCTGTCCACAGCTTGTGTGTAAAGAACTGTGCTTGTAAACCACTGTGAACTGTGTGGTGAGTAACAAGGAAAGCAAAGTACCCAGTGAACTCTAGATTTGTGTCTGAGAATTATTAGTACAGAGACTGCAGCGGCTCGCCTGCGGAGCCGTACACTTGTTTTCTTCACTGCAACTAAGTCCATCTCCTCTACATCTGCCCTGGGGAACCAAGCTCTACCTGTGAAGGGCTCACCATCCCGGCTGCCACCTCCACCATCATCCCCAGTAGACTGACCGGCAGCGGTGGCCCATATTAGCCGTGACCCACGGGTGGCGTCACGAAATATTCCCATAAACTTTATTAATTCCTCTTTTTATTGCCAAACCTGGGACCAGGGAGCCATGGAACCACAGAGACAGAACGGTCCGACTCCGAAGTACCCCAGTCCCTGGGGGTGCGACACTTCAGCTTTTGTTACACTATGTCTGATGAAGAGAACTGAGTAGTCTGGAAAGCTTCTATTTGTCACCGTCTTTTCAGTAAACTATCAATCACTGAGGACTCTCAGATTTCAATATTTTTCCATCTGTTACTATCTATTGGCTAAAACAATACAAATGTATACTGTAGTTTTGCTGTATAAATTAAGTATTACTTCATGGTGGTGGCCTTCATAATAAGATACTAAATTTATTTGGTGCATAAGGGTGTGTGCACACAGGGCGTTTTTGCTGCAACCAAAAATGCAGCAAAACATATACAGGTTTCTAGTATCTCTAGATTAATTGGCAGGAGATTTTCTGCTTATTATTTGGCTTGGTTTTTTGCATGTTTTTGTTACGTTTTTGCCATTGACTGCAGCAAAAACGTATGAAAAACGCACTGTGTGCACATAGCCTAAGTGTCAAAGTGCAGAGAACTTATCAGCTTTGACTCCATTTGATGTTTTCACAGCTTTAGTGAAATCAGCAGATTATGTACCGTACTTTCCCTTTATCTAGTGAGTCATTCTGAGCCATCAAACTTATGATTAATCTCTAAATCAGACTATCTATAAAGGAAAGTTCTGATGTTAAAAGCACACATTGCACTTTTTATATACATGATCTCCATTGCAAGGGTCCGTGGGCAGCCAGTAGCACTGCAGGTTACTCAGATGCTGCTAATTGTTCCACTTTTTCCCTGTATAGACTCTCCTTCTCCATATAAGAACATTAGGTTTCCCCGACATCCCTCTTTTCTCAGTAGATGCTTTAAAGTATAGTAAATATATAATTCCATCTCATAGTCAAACTCATGACCTCTAGTATGGCAGGCAGGAGCTTTAGGTACGTAAAATAAACTTTTATTCAGCTCATTGATAAAACACTATTGTATTCTTCTTTTCTAAGGGGACATTATACTGGTACATAGAGAAACATTTCTACATACCAATAAGTCTCTATACACTAATACAATTCTGTATACCTGTATATTAGGGGTAAAATAAAGTCAAGAGATTTTTTCCACAACCACTAACAAATTTAACATCAATTTTAATAAAATGTTTTTACACCTCAAAAAAAAAATGTTGCAAAAATTATTAGATAACACAAACATATTTGGTGTTCCTGTAATAACTCATACAAAAAAGTCAACAGTTTATTTATTGTGGTTTGCAAATAGTGTAAAAAATGGCATGATCATTTTTTTTTCTCCATTAAATTGATAAAGTTAACTCCTATACAGTATACATGATTTTACAAAATTTACAGTTCATCTTGCAAAAAACGAGATCTTACATAGTGAAACTTATATGAAAATTAAAAGTATCTGGTAACACTGTTGTACATATTTTCAGAAGTTGCCTGGTCCAGCTGTGAAGTGGGACATTTCTTAATGATTTTGACCTCCTGAATTCAAATCTCCCAATGAAAATTGTTTTTAGGATATCAAAGAGTTTTCCTTTTACTGCTGCATATAATTGATGAATAAACGTTTCAGTATTTTGAGACATTATTATAGTTTTGGCAAATCTAAAGAAGCAGAATACCTATGTATCTAGGTTTTCTGGCGCTCGGGGCAAGGATTCAGTTTTGCAGCTCTTCCTAATTCTCTCAATGTTCAGTGAAAAACAAAGAAGCAGGAAGAAAAGCTGTCACATGACCATAAGTATGAAAATCGCACATGAGGAGTGGCCATGTAATGACTGTTGGAATCAGCAAGCAGAGCTGCATCCTGACAGTAAGTATATTACACACTGTTAGGATTGGGCATGCTGCAGGGCTTAATTTTAGAATTAAAAGGCTTGTCCAGGTTTGAGATGAAAGTCTAAAGTCATTCTAGGTGACTGCAGGCTTCTGAACTCTTAAGCCCCCGTCACACCAGGCGACGGGGCTGGGGATGTCGGCGGCGACTGGCGGGTATGTGCACATTTTTGGCGCCCCGCCAGCTCGCCGTCCCCCGTTTACATGGGGCGACACCTCCAGCCCCGCGCCGGCATTGGCGCCGGGGGTGTCTGGAAACCCCAGGGCGATGCAGGACAATGGGAGCCTATGGTCCCATCGCCTGACAGGTCGCCGGCGCCCGGTTACATGGGGCGATGTGTGCACATGCCCCATGATGGTCACCTGGTTTCAGAGCAGTGCTCTGAAACCAGGAAACCGCCCGGCACTGCCAACATCGCCCCTTTACATGAGGAAACTAGTGGCGATGACGCCGCCGATAGGCCACGCACCCAGTCGCCTCTGTAAATGGGCGGCGATGTTGCCCCGTGTGACAGGGGCTTTAGTGTGTGCACTGCACAATTCTCCTTTGCCAATGGCAAGAGTGGCCGGTAATGTGAGCACAAGTATGTGATTTATAAACTTCTGGCCACATTCTGACTAGATGTGTTTCGGCCTCACTTAATTCATTTATTTTATAGCTTGTCGCCACATGTAAATTGCATACTTATGGTTTTATGACCTCAAACTCATTGTGCTGGAACCAGAGAACCTGACAGCATGCAGTGTGTGCACCGTAAGAATTCAGAAGTCTGTAGTCGCAGAGTAACTGTTGACTCATCACAAACTTGGGACAACACTTTTAATGCTCCTAACTAGTCATAAGCAAACTTTGCTCGAACATGTCTGCCAATTTCAAATTCGGCATGAATGTGGCTGATTCGTTTGGAGATCAGAAACATGAAAGCCTTCCCCAAAAGTTGGCGAAATGCGGCTTTCGTCAGGAAAGAGTTCAAAGATAAAATGGCCCTAAAACTGTACCTGTTTATTTGAGGCCAAAACGCTCACCAGAAGACCCACTGGCTGGGGACACCTAACCAAAGGTCTATTGGCTTGTATCAAGGTGTAGAATTTTTTTGACCTTTAAATGATTTTTTAAGCTTTCTGGAGTTTGCAGGTGTTTTTAGCACTTGCAGGGTGTTCATTTTGGAAACAATGCCAGAGGTGGCAGCAGCTGGAAAGTTAAGGAAGCTTACAAGCTTTAAAACATTTGTTTAAGAGAGCTTACTATTTTTTAGGGAATATTTTTTAGAATTTTTTTATTTTTTATTTTATTTCATTAATTTTTTTTGAAGAGCAAACCTTTATTGCACAGGGTCAGAAGCATGTGAGGCCATCTGTTCTACACTTATGTGATAGCAGTTCATATAAAAATTACACATGGCCATTATATGCTTCACATCCATGATCTTAAAGGTCTGTTCACACTGATGAAACACTGTAGTATGGCTATTGCTTCTTGGAAATGTGCAATCACTATTTCATATAATAGTAATAATAATAGCCCACATACTCTGCAGTGCTTTACAATTCAGAGATTCATATACAGAAGTGAGAAGACTGTGCAATTTTTAAGGACCCTAAGGGGACAAATAAAAAATAAAATGTGAAAAAAAAGTTTTAAATACACATATTTGGTATTACCGTGTTCAGAAAGTCCAGATCTATCAAAATATGAACTAAATGAATCTGATCTGTAATTTGCATAATGGAAAAAAACACCAAAATTACTTTTTATGGATGCTGCTGCATTGCAAAAATATCCAATCAAAACATCGCATCTACCACAAAATAGTAAAATTAAAACATCAGCTCAAGATGCAAAAAATAAGCCATCACACAGCTGGAGATCCAGAAAAATTAGAACACTAAAATGGCGACAAAAGCACATTTTTTTGACAAATTTGTTTTTTTTTCTACACTCAATGAGCACATAAGTAGGAGCAATAGTTCAAAAAAAAAAAAAACAATATTAACGGAGCCATTCTGTAGCATGTGGATTAATTTAATAGTGGGAACCTAACATAAAGCATCATGTCTATTGAAATATTTTTTATTTTTACTGATGACAATTCATTAAATCTAGATAATCCTTTATTACTCTGTATGAAAATAACTTGAAATCCTTTGAACAAGATATTGAATTAAAGAGTCATTAATCTCTGAAGAATATTAGTGTTGTTTATGTAGGTACATGTGAGTGAAGCATGGATAGCTGGGGATTGTGTTGTAGTAATAGATTGTTTTGCTGGTACCATTTATTATTGGAATGTATACAATACATTCATTTGTCCGTCAGAGTTACATTTTTGTATGACAGAGATAAGGGCCTAAGTGTTTTACTGAACAGAAAATGTGGCTTATATTTTCAAAAAGGTTGTGTCTCATGAGTCAATCCCTATATTGACCATCATGTACCAAACAATGACTATCTATCTCCTATATCGTAACTGTACAGCCTAAGGCAACAAGTGCATGAGCCATGGTTCCCTTAGATGACAGACAGGGACTAGACACGTGAAAGCGGCAGGGGGAAGGACCTGCTTAGGGTGGTCAGGGCAGTAAGTGACAGACACACACCAGAATCCCTATCCCCCATCCCTACTGATCAGTCCTCCCTTTCCTTTTTCCCATATCACTGTCCTTTGGTGTCGCACCGTGCAGCAGACATTTTTCACTGACCATACGTGATAGAAGGTTTTTATGCGCTCTTGATCAAACTAGTGTCAACTGAGTACAATAATGTATTTATATGTAGCATTACTATTTATTTAATTACTAGCTGTGAGCCCGATGCAAATGCATCGGGTGTCTAGAATATTTTTTTTTTTTTTAAAGATTTTTAAATAATAATCGCATCATCAATAGCAATAATATTAGCAATAGCATTATTATTAGCAGTAATAGCAGTATTAATAGCAGTAATAGCATTATTATTAGCATTAATAGCATTATTAATAGCATTAATAGCATTAATAATACAATTAATAGCATTAATATTAGCATTAATAGTATTATTAATAGCATTAATAGCATTATTAATAGCATTAATAGCATTATTAATAGAATTAATAGCATTAATAGTATTAATAGCATTAATAGCATTATTAATAGCATTAATAGCATTAATAGCATTATTAATAGCATTAATAGCATTAATAGCATTATTAATAGCATTAATAGCAATATTATTAGCATTAATAGCATTTTGAATAGCATAAATAGCATGATTATTAGCCTTAATAGCTTTATTAATAGCGTTAATATGATTATTATTAGCATTATTAGCATTAATATTAGCATTAATAGCATAATTATTAGCATTAATAGCATTATTATTAGCAGTAATAGAATTATTATTAGCATTAATAGCATTATTAATAGCATTAATAGCATTAATAATACAATTAATAGCATTAATATTAGCATTAATAGCATTTATAGTATTATTAATAGCATTAATAGCATTATTAATAGCATTAATAGCATTAATAATACAATTAATAGCATTAATATTAGCATTAATAGCATTAATAGCATTATTAATAGCATTATTAGCATTATTAATAGCATTAATAGCATTAATAATACAATTAATAGCATTAATAGCATTATTAATAGCATTAATAGCATTAATAGTATTATTAATAGCATTAATAGCATTATTAATAGCATATAATAGCATTAATAGTATTATTAATAGCATTAATAGCATTATTAATAGCATTAATAGCATAATTATTAACATTAATAGCATTAATAATAGCATTAATAGCAATATTATTTGCATTCATAGCATTCTTATTACCATTAATAGCATATATTATTAGCATTAATAGCATAATTATTAGCATTAATAGCATAATTATTAGCATTAATTAGCATTAATAATAGTATTAATAGCAATATTATTTGCATTAATAGAATTAATAATACAATTATTAGCATAAATATTAGCATTAATAGCATAATTATTAGCATTAATAGCATAAATATTAGCATTAATAGCATAATTATTAGCATTAATATCAATATTATTTGCATTAATAGCATTATTATTACCATTAAAAGCATAATTATTAGCATTAATAGCATAATTATTAACATTAATAGCATTAATAATAGCATTAATAGCAATATTATTTGCATTCATAGCATTATTATTACCATTAATAGCATAATTATTAGCATTAATAGCATAATTATTAACATTAATAGCATTAATAATAGCATTAATAGCAATATTATTTGCATTCATAGCATTGTTATTACCATTAATAGCATAATTATTAGCATTAATAGCATAAATATTAGCATTAATAGCATAATTATTAGCATTAATAGCATAAATATTAGCATTAATAGCATATTTATTAGTATTAATATCAATATTATTTGCATTAATAGCATTATTATTACCATTTATAGCATAAATATTAGCATTAATAGCATAATTATTAGCATGAATAGCATTAATAATAGAATTAATAGCAATATTATTTGCATTAATAGCATTATTATTACCATTAATAGCATAATTATTAGCATTAATAGCATAATTATTAACATTAATAGCATTAATAATAGCATTAATAGCAATATTATTTGCATTCATAGCATTGTTATTACCATTAATAGCATAATTATTAGCATTAATAGCATAAATATTAGCATTAATAGCATAATTATTAGCATTAATAGCATAAATATTAGCATTAATAGCATAATTATTAGCATTAATATCAATATTATTTGCATTAATAGCATTATTATTACCATTAATAGCATAAATATTAGCATTAATAGCATAATTATTAGCATTAATAGCATTAATAATAGAATTAATAGCAATATTATTTGCATTAATAGCATTATTATTACCATTAATACCATAATTATTAGCATTAATAACATAAATATTAGCATTAATAGCATAATTATTAGCATTAATAGCATTATTATTAGCATTAATAGCATAATTATTAGCATTAATAGCATTATTATTAGCAGTAATATTATTATTATTAGCATTTTTTTTTATTCTTATTTTTTATGTTATTATGTATAATTTTTTATTTATTTTTTTATTATTTTTTAATTATTTTTTTTATTATTAAATTAATTTATTATTTGTTATTTTAAGTGAGTCTGAGCCTGAGACACAGTTCTCCTTCAGGTCCGCTCAAAGGGCTCATATTATTAGCATATTTGTATTTTTTTATTATTATTTTTTATTTATTTTTTAATTATTTTTTATTTATTTTTTTATTATTTTTTAATTATTTTTTAATTATTTTTTTTATTATTAAATTTATTAGTTATTTTAAGTGAGCCTGAGGCTGAGACACAGTTCTCCTTCAGGTCCGCTCAAAGGGCTCATATTATTAGCATATTTGTATTTTTTTATTATTATTTTTTATTTATTTTTTTATTATTTTTTATTTATTTTTTTATTATTTTTTAATTATTTTTTAATTATTTTTTTTATTATTAAATTTATTAGTTATTTTAAGTGAGCCTGAGGCTGAGACACAGTTCTCCTTCAGGTCCGCTCAAAGGGCTCATATTATTTGCATATTTTTATTTTTTTATTATTATTTTTTATTTATTTTTTTATTATTTTTTATTTATTTTATTATAATTTTTTAATTATTTTTTTTTATTATTAAATTTATTAGTTATTTTAAGTGAGCCTGAGGCTGAGACACAGTTCTCCTTCAGGTCCGCTCAAAGGGCTCATATTATTTGCATATTTTTATTTTTTTATTATTATTTTTTATTTATTTTTTTATTATTTTTTATTTATTTTATTATAATTTTTTTATTATTTTTTAATTATTTTTTTTATTATTAAATTTATTAGTTATTTTAAGTGAGCCTGAGGCTGAGACACAGTTCTCCTTCAGGTCCGCTGAAAGGGCTGATATTATTATTATTTATTTATTTTTTTTATTATTATTTTTAATGTAATTATTTATTATTTTTTAATTAATTTTTTTATTATTTTTTATTTATTTTTTTATTTTTTTTTATTATTAAATTTATTTGTTGACATACATTAGCGGTGTGTCGGCGAATTAACGGCCGGGCCCCTGGTTCTATTTGTCGGCCCCAAAATCGCGGACACACCGCTAATGTATGTCTATGGGCAGTGAGGTCGAATTCTGATTGGTCGGCGTCAGCAGAGAGCGACCAATCAGAAATCGGCTTGACTGCCCATAGACATGCATTAGCGGTGTGTCCGCGATTTTAGGGCCGACAAATAGAACCAGGTGGGCGGCCATAAAATCGCCGACACACCGGTAATGTATGTGAATTTGAAATGAGTCGCTCTTCTGATTGGCTGAGGGCAGTAGACAGCGACCAATCAGAAGAGCGGCTCACATCTCATAGAGATAGAATGGCGGATTTTTCGTCCATTGTATCTCAATGAGAAGTGAAGAGGACGTCGGAGCTGGAAGTTGGCGGAAAGAAGACAGAAGACCCCGGGGGCCGGACGAAGAGCCGGAGATGGGGGAAAGAAGAGAGAAGACCGGCGGGGCCGGAGGAAGAGGACGCCTGGCCGGACGGAGGACTTGTGGATCGGACGGACGATCAGATGACTAAGAAGGCATGTAAGTGATCGACGGGGCGTTAGGTTAGGGGACGGCGGGGGCTTCGGGTGTAGGGCCTTAGGTGTTAGCGACAGCGGCGGGAAAAAGCGGCGGGAGCTTAGGAGGCGGCGGGGCTTAGGGGATAGGGGCTTAGGTGCGGCGGGGCTTAGGGGGTAGGGGCTTAGGTGCGTCGGACTTAGAGTGAGGGTGTAGGGGCTTAGATGCGGCGGGGCTTAAAGGGTAGGGGCTTAGGTGCGGCGGGGCTTAGGGTGTAGGGGCTTAGGTGCGGCGGGGCTTAGAGGGTAGTGGCTTAGGTGCAGCGGGGCTTAGGGGGTAGGGGCTTAGGTGCGGCGGGTCGGGGCTTAGGGTGTAGGGGTGCGGCGGACTTAGAGGGTAGGGGCTTAGGTGCGGCGGTTCGGGGCTTAGGTGCGGCGGGGCTTAGGGTGTAGGGGCTTAGGTGCGACGGACTTAGGGGGTAGGGGCTTAGGTGCGGCGGACTTAGACTTAGGGGTTAGGGGCTTAGATGCGGCGGGGCTTATAGGGTCGGAGCTTAGATGCGGCGGGGCTTATAGGGTAGGGGCTTAGGTGCGGCGGGGCTTAGGGGGTAGGGGGGTAGGGGCTTAGGTGCGGCGTGGCTTAGAGGGTAGGGGCTTAGGTGCGGCGGGGCTTAGGGGGTAGGGGCTTAGGTGCGGCGGGTTTTAGGGGGTAGGGGCTTAGGTTCGGCGGGGCTTAGAGGGTAGGGTCTTAGGTGCGGCGGGGCTTAGGGGGTAGGGGGTTAGGTGCGGCGGGTTTTAGGGGGTAGGGCTTAGGTGCGGCGGGGCTTAGGGTGTAGGGGCTTAGGTGCGGCGGGGCTTAGGGGGTAGGGTCTTAGGTGCGGCGGGGCTTAGGGGGTAGGGGCTTAGGTGCGGCGTGTTTTAGGGGTAGGGGCTTAGGTGCGGCGGGGCTTAGGGTGTAGGGGCTTAGGTGCGGCGGGGCTTAGAGGCTAGGGGCTTAGGTGCGGCGGGGCTTAGGGGGTAGGGGCTTAGGTGCGGCGGGGCTTAGGGGGTAGGGGCTTAGGTGCGGCGGGTCGGGGCTTAGGGTGTAGGGGTGCGGCGGACTTAGGGGGTAGGGGCTTAGGTGCGGCGGTTCGGGGCTTAGGTGCGGCGGGGCTTAGGGTGTAGGGGCTTAGGTGCAGCGGGGCTTAGGGGGTAGGGGCTTAGGTGCGGCGTGGCTTAGGGGGTAGGGGCTTAGGTGCGGCGGGTCGGGGCTTAGGGTGTAGGGGTGCGGCGGACTTAGGGGGTAGGGGCTTAGGTGCGGCGGTTCGGGGCTTAGGTGCGGCAGGGCTTAGGGTGTAGGGGCTTAGGTGCAGCGGGGCTTAGGGGGTAGGGGCTTAGGTGCGGCGGGTCGGGGACATATTGGGGGGGTGTGCGGACATATTGTGGGGGGATGTGAGGACATATAGGGGGGTGGAGATTGTGAGCAGATATGGGAGGGGTGTGCGTACATAATGTGTGGGTGTGCGGACATAATGTGGGGGTGTGCGGACATAATGGGGGTGGGGTGCGGACATAATGGGGGGGGGTGCGGACATATGGGGGGGTGGGGACATATGGCAGGGGGGTACTGTGGGGGTGTGTGAGGACATATAGGGGGGTGGAGGTTGTGAGCAGATATGGGAGGGGTGTGCGGACATAATGTGTGGGTGTGCGGACATAATGTGGGGGTGTGCAGACATAATGGGGGTGGGGTGCGGACATAATGGGGGGTGGTGCGGACATATGGGGGGGTGGGACATATGGGAGGGGGGGTACGGACATTGCGGGGCTGTGTGGCGGAGTTAGAACGGCGAAGCATTGGCCGCGAACGGCTCGCAATGGCCGCGAACGGCCAATGCTTCGCGCGTATCCACTTGACCACGCCGGAAGTAGCGCCGAGAGGGGCGCTTTTGCGATTCGCGATTATATAATAGATGTATATACCCACTGCAGGGTATTTGCTCATTTTGTTTCTATTCTAGGTTTTGTCTGTTAGTGGCCACAGTGTGACTGTACACCTACACATTGCACATGTACCATCAGGTGTGATGGACCATTTTTTGGGTTTTGTAAAAAATACATTCATACAGTCATGTGGTTTACATTCATAGCAATAGGAAAAAAGCAGTACAAACGCATGGGTTTCTTACCTTTGGATTTACCATATCTAATGCAATTCTATGGTGAAAATCTGTAGCAGTCTGACAAGCACATACAAGCAAAAGGGTGACAATTAGTGATGAGCGAGTAGTTCGGTATTCAGGTTTGGATAAGTTTAACCGACTACAATTTACTATTCGGATATTCGTCCCGAATAGTGAAGATAACGCAAGTCTATGGAGCACTCAGATCTTTGTTTAGGGAATCTTATACATAAAATGTATTTTTGTAGAAACTTACCCAGACAAACATTCGAGTCCCCATTGACTTGCATTATGTTCACTATTCGGGACAAATATCCAAATAGTAAATAGTAGTCCGTTAAATGTATCCGAACCTGAATACTGCACTACTCACTCATCACTAGTGACAATGTTTTGACTTTTAGGCTCCATATCTCACCATCCACCACTGTTTTGGGAATAAGACTGCCTTAATTTTATAGGTTATCATGGTGGTTATTTCTAACCTAAATTTGTGTTGCAACTATTTAGTATATGATTAGTTACATGTTTATTACTAAAATGCTATATTTACCAGTCCCAATGTTGCAAAATTCTATGAGACATCTGTGGGTACAAAATACTACACCCCTAGATGAATTCCTTAAGACAGGGATCTCCAATTCCAGGTTTCGAGGGCTGCAAACATGTCATGTTTTCAGGATTTCCTTAATATTGGAATCACCACCTGTGCAGGTGATTCAATGGAGCCCACAATCTAGAATGAAATCTACGCTCTAAAAGTCAAGTCTTGCTGATGAAGGTGCCAGGATAGGTGCAGAAACGCGTTGGTGGAATAAAGGAGATTGTTACTTTTGGAGCCTTGTATTCATCGTGACTTCTTGAAGCCTTGCATTCCTCGTAATTCCATTGAGGCAGCAGCGCGGACCGTGATACACCACTTTTCCAATATCTGAGCGTTTTTCTACATGCGAGTGGCTGGTGGAGGTCCTGCAGCAGCTAAAAACCAAATACTTACAAACCAGTTGTTGGGCACACAACTGGATCAGGTGAGTGTACACCTATAGATAAACTTACACAGACAGTGTCACTAGTGATAGGGCACTATTGCGTCTCTTGTGTCCCCTTTTTGTATTTATTCTGATTTCACGTCAGACAGTGAGAAAAACATATTTATTCATTCATATAGCAACACGTTCCACATTGGGACGCACAATCTAAATATCCTATCAGAGTGTGGGAGGAAACCCATACAAACACAATGAGAACATATAAACACCTTGTAGATTTTGTCCTTTGTGGGATTTGAACCCACAACCCAGTGCTGAAAAGCAGCAGTGCTAACCACTGTGCCACCCATGAATGAATATGTGTCTTTTTATATAGTGTATGTAAACTTTTGATTTCAACTGTATGTCTATATACTCGTATATGTTACTTTTTCGCTATATATTATTATTCATGAATTTAGTGTTTAGGGACTCGTAAGCGTGAGGATCTTTGACGTGGATTATGAATTTACATGTTTTGGTTCAAAATACCTACCAATAGCTCACATTTTACTCATTTTATTTTATTTTTTTGCGCTCCTTTTCTTTATTGCAGGGTGCAGCTGGGTCATATAGGTTGTCTATTCTTGCTGAGGTGCATTGATATAGTGCCTAACAGCCTGCCTGCCTAATCTATAAGTAAGGGTGTAAGTAATAGGCTGGGCACACATGGCATGACACATGTGTGAATGGTGCCCTATGGGAACCTTGCATAAAAACCAGTAATCACCCCCTCAAAGAGAAGGAGGTTGATAGTGATTGGAGTGCTGGTATTTTGCACCTGTTTTGCCTTTTCCTATATAACTAAGGCCCACTGCATCCTGCTGAAGTGCATTTGGTCCCAGATCATATAACTGCTGATACTGGGGAATGTCCGTGGCCTCCTGCTGTATACAGGGGGCTGAGTGTGACCTCCTGCTGTATACAGGGGTTATATGTGGCCTCCTTCTGTATACTGAGAGCTGTGTGAATCTTCCTTCTGTATACTGGGGTACTATGTGTGGGCTTCTGCTCTATTCTTGGGGCTGTATGTGGGTTTCTGCCTTATAATGGGGGCTGTGTGCAGGTTCCTTGACTATACTGAGGGCTGTGTGTGGTCTTATGCTGTATACTGGGGGCAGTGTGCAGCCTTCTGCTGTATTATCTTTTAACCCAGAGTACCCACTGCACCCCAATGAACCTCCATCTACTCCTCTTCCATTGTTTGAACTGGTACTGAATTATCTTTTAACCCAGAATACCCACTAAACCCCACTGAACCTCCATTTACTCCTTTTCCTCTGTTTGAACTGGTACATCTGAATTATCTTTTAATCCAGTATACCCACTGAACCCCACTGAACCTCCATATACTCTTCTTCCTCCGTTTGGACTGGTACCTTGCTGCTTTTTACCATGACTATAATACAGTGCATCATACTCCATAGTCACTTAATGCAAATTCATATGTCTGTGCTGTTCACACCCACACCTATCGTTCCTTCTTGTTCTGCTTTCTTCACCTACTTTGATGCAGTCCAAATGTTCCTATTAGCTCCAATGTCTTAATTTCCCCCTGCTGTGTGGTGTCCTCCTGCTCCCCCTCCTCCGCTCTGCTAACACCTGGTTCATTTTCTGGGCATTTGAATTGTATAAATTGAGTGGAGCAGGTTTGAATTAGACCTTGGTCTGATATGACATCATTTGAAGTGTGACATCTTTAAAGTGTAACATCAGAAATATACCAGAAATTGTTCAGAAGGTAAGAGTTATCACTGTCTACTAAACATACTTGCCTTTCTTTTCTTACCTTGCTCTTTTACCATGCTCATATTTGCCCTAACAGTTTTTCCTCCACTAATCCTCTCTCCTTCGCTATCCCCAAACCCCAGCATTCTCTACCTAAATAACTGTTTCCCCACCCTCTTACACCCCACCTCGCTGCATCTGCAGACCAGCTCCTTAACCCCAGACCTCTCCTAAGCAAATGTAAAACAAGCCAGCAACTCTCTTTCACTCCCCTGTTTTCCCTTTCTCTGCTTCTTTTCACTGCTGGTGATATATCTCTCAATCCTTCCCCCCCCCTCCCCACCTCATATGTGCCACTAACTCTCACCTCTGTCTTTCTGAAACTAAGATAAACTACCACTATCCCTCTCACATAAAACCTGTGCCCCTGACAGCCTGCTTCCTCTCTCTGGAGCACTTTGGAATGTCCGCTCCATCTGCAACAAGCTCCACGTGATCCATGACCTCTTTACCTACAGCAACCTTTCTTTCCTGGGCCTCACTGAGACCTGGCTTACACTCTCTGACACAGCCTCACCTTCTGCACTGAGCTATAGCGGCCTCTACTTTACCCACACTCCTCGTCTTGGCAACAGACATGGCGAAGGAATGGGTTTCATTCTCTAAACAGAACTGCTCCTTCAACCCAATCCAACACCCACTCTCCATTATCCTCCCTTCCTTCGAAGCTTACTCTGTTTTTATTACTTTCCCTCCAATCTCCAAATGGTCGTTATATACCAACCTCCGGTTTGGCCACTGCCTTCATTGAACAATTCTCCATTTGGCTTCTTCACTTTCTCTCCACTGACATTCCTACCATCATCATGGATGACTTCAATATCCCCACCTACACCTGCCATTCAGCAGACTCTAAACTCCTGTCACTTGCTTCATCCTTTGGACTTACTCAGTGGTTCTTCACAGCCACCCAATCAAATGGACATACACGAGACCTCTTCACCAGCGTCTGCTCTCTATCTAATTTCACAACCTCACCTCTCCCCCTATCTGACCATCACTTGTCACTTTTTCATCCTTGTCCTCCTTACCCACCCCCAATGTCCAGCCTCTAGCACATCCTCACAGAAACCTTGCACATTTAGACATTCATAGACTCTCAGAATTTATTCTACCTCGGTCCTCCATATCTTCACTCCACGAGACAGACAGTGCCACCACTTTCTATAACAACACCCTCTTATCAGCCATAAACTTGGTCGCCCCTCTCGTTCATGGTAAAGTGCAATGGCAAAGTGGGGCAAATCAATAGGCAACCCTGGCACAACAATTTCACCACAAAATTCAGCAAGTGTTCAGGGTTGCAGGGCAGCGTTGGAAGAAAACGTACCTGCCAAACAACTTTACTGCATTCAAACAAGCAACACTCACCTTCAAATCAGCCCTTGCGTGTGCTACACAGACCTACTTCACAAACCTTGTATCTTCTTTATCTTACAGCACATTTAACTCTCTCCTCCGCCCACCACTGTCCCCTTTGACCTCCCTGATCTCTGCTGAGGACTTCACCACATACTTCAAAAATAAAATTAACCAAACAAGGCAAGCCTTCATTGCTCCACCACCACAAGCAGTCCATGTACCAGACCTCTGCCCTTCTCTCACAACCTCCCTCTCCGAAATCACTGAAGGAGAGCTTACTCGCCTTCTCTCCAAATCTCACATCACCACTTGACTCTATTCCTTCCCACCTCCTTCCCAACCTCACTAGCATGCTCGTTCCATCCCTAACCCATCTCTTTAACCTATCTCTAACTTCTGGTAACTTCCACTCTACTTTCAAACATGCCACCATCACGCCTATCCTCAAAAAGCCAAACCTTGACCTGACTGCTATGCCCAGCTATCCCCCATATCGCTGCTCCCATTCGCTTCCAAACTCCTTGAGCAGCATGTCCATGCTCAACTTTCCTCCCACTTTTCATCTAACTCTCTCCTTGACAACCTCCAATCTGGCTTGAGGCCCCACCACTCCACCCCACCAAAACTGCCCTGACAAAAATTACTAACGACTTACTCACAGCCAAAGCTAACAGACAATTCTCCATCCTCCTACTTCTAGAACTGTCCTCTGCCTTTGACACAGTTGACCACTGCCTCCTTCTACAGATTCTCTCTACCCTTGGCATCAAAGACCTTGCCCTGTCCTGGATCTCCTCATACCTTTCTAACCACACATTAGCATCTCCAACTCCCACACTAACTCCTCATCCTGCCCTCTCTCTGTTAGGCTAGGGTCACACATGGGAGCCTGCATCCAGCAACTGGATGCATTACTGGATCCAGTTTTTCCCCTTGTCTGTTTGGAGGCATTTTTACCAAATCAGGTACCTGATGGTACCTATATGCAGCATCAGGTACTGGATCAGGTTCACATAGGGTCCCATGTTAAAAAACTGATCAGGCTTTGCTAAAAGGCCAAAAAATGTTGCAGACCCTATTAAAACCTGACTTCTCAAAAACTGGAGCCAGTAGTCAGATTGCACTTTGGCAAATAATTGTTAACATTGGAGTCTATGGGTCAGGATGAAAAATTGGATCCAGTAACTGGATTGCAAACACAAGTGTCAGACAAGCTCTGTCCTGGGGCCCCTACTTTTCTCTATCTATACCCTTGCCTAGGACAACTCAAAGTCCCACAGCTTCTAGTACCACCTATACGCTGACAACACTCAGATCTACCTCTCTGGTCCAGATGTCAGCTCTCCAGAGTCCCAGAGCGTCTGTCAGCCATATCCTCCTTCTTCAGCTCTAGCTTCCTAATGTAGACAAAATTTAATTCATCATCTTTCTTCCCTTTCATGTATCTTCCCTACCTGATCTTTCTATTATGGTAAATGGCATCATGCTCTCTTCTGCCCCTGAAATTCGCTGCCTCAGAGTAACTATCTACTCTTCCCTGTCCTTCTAATCGCACATCCAAACTCTTGCCACCTCCTGTCGCCCCCAGTTCAAAAATATTTCTAGAGTCCCTCCTTTCCTCAGCCCTCAATCTACTAAAACTCTTGTACATGCCCTCATCATCTACCATCTTGATTACTGTAACATCCTCTTCTGTGGCGTCCCTGCTAACACTCTTAGGGGTACTTCACACACAGCGATATCGCTAGCGATATCGCTTCAATGTCGCAGGTTTTGTGACGTAGCAGCGACCTTGCCAGTGATATTGCTTTGTGTGACACACACCAGCAAGCAGCCCAC
Organism: Allobates femoralis; assembly: GCA_033576535.1. NCBI lineage: Eukaryota > Metazoa > Chordata > Amphibia > Anura > Aromobatidae > Allobates > Allobates femoralis. The sequence goes on along the minus strand of JARQOC010000002.1, from coordinate 184,367,347 downwards.
CACTGTGAAATTGCTGATCGTTAACGAATGGCCTGGACCACTTTTCGATCAGCGATCTCTCGCTGGGCATGCTGCATCGTGTGTGTGACAGGGGCAACGACACGCGATCCCAATTCTACGGCCCAGAACCTGACAGAACCCAATGACCGTCGGGTGTCAGTGCATCGCTGATTCATCACTGGTAAGTCTGCCTGTGTGGCATCTCACCAGCGACCACATAGCGATGCACCAGAGACCCCAGCCAGATCGGTTCGTTGTCGGGATCGCTGGTGTGTTGCTACATGTAACGGGGCCCTTACACCTCTTAAGTCTGTCAACTCTGCTGCATGACTAATCCACCTCTCTCCTCACTACTCCCCTGTTTCTACCCTCTGCAAAACTCTTCATTGGGTCCCAATTCCCCAACAAATCCAGTTCAAACTACTAACACTGACCTATAAAGCCGTCCATAACCTGTCTCATCTCTATATCTCTGAACTCATATCCCAATATCTTCCCTCACATAATCTTCAATACTCCCAAGACCTTCTCCTCTCCTCCACATTTATTCATTCCTCACCAAATCGCCTACGAGACTTCTCCAAAATATCCTCCAACCTCTGGACTTCTGCGCCCCAACACGTCCAATTATCCATTACGCTTAGATTCTTCGGATGGAACCTGAAAATCCATCTCTTCAGGAAAGCTTACAGCCTGCAATGACCACGCTGCCGCCTCACCACCACCAGAGTTTCCACCTCACCACCACCGAAGCTGCCGCCTCACCACCACCAGAGCTGCCGCCTTGCCATCAGCACCATCAGAGTGCCACCTCACCACCACCAGAGATGCTGATCCACCACCACCGGATCTGCCGCACCCCTGACCTACTGTCTTCTTCCCATTATCCTGTAAATTGTAAGCCCACAAGGGCAGGTCCTCTCTCCCCTGTGTACCGGTCTATCATTATTAATTTGTTTACTGTAAACCATATCTATAATTTTGTATGTAACCTCTTCTCATGTACAGCACCATGGAATTAATGGTGCTATGTAAATAAATAATAAGAAGAAGGAGAATACAGGGGTTGTATGTGGCCTACTTCTGTATACTGAGGACCATGTGTGGTCTTTTGCTGTATACTGGGGCCTGTGTACGCCTCCTGCTGCATACTGTGGGCTGTGTGTGGGCTCTTGCAGTATATTGAGGGATATGAGGCCTCCTGTTTTATACTGAGAGCTTTCTGCAGTCTTCTGATGTATACTTGGGGCAGTGTGCAGGCTCCTGCTGCATACTGAGGGCTGTGTGTGGCTTCCTGCTGTATACAGGGGTTGCATGTGGCCTCCTTCTGTTTACTGAGAGCTGTGTGTGGCCTCCTTTTTGTATACTGTATGCTGTGTGTGGCCTCCTGCTGTATACTGGGGGCTGTGTGCAGCCTCATGCTGTATTCTGTGGGCTGTGTGTGGGCTCCTGCTGTACATTGGGGGCTGTGTGTGGGCTCCTCCTGTATATTGTGGGCTGTGTGGCCACCTATTTTATAGTGAGGGCTGTGTGCAGTCTCCTGATGTATACTGGCGGCTGTGTGTGGTCTTCTGATGTATACAGGGGTTGTATGTGGCCTCCTGTATACTGAGGGTTGTGTGTGGCCTCCTGTTGTATACTGTGTGCTGTGTGTGGCCTCCTGCTGTATACTGGGGCTGTATGTGGCCTCCTGCTGTATATTGAGGACTGAGTGTGCACTCCTGCTGTATACTGGGTACTGTGTGCAGGCTCCTGCTGTATATTGGGGGCTGTTTGTGGCTTGCTGCTGTATACTGGAGGCTCTGTGCAGACACATGCTGTATATTGGAGGCTGTGTGTGGGCTCCTGCTATATACTGGGTCTGTGTGTGACCTCCTGCTGTATACTGGGGATTTGTTGCCTCCTTTTGTATAATGGGGGCTGCGTGCGGGAGGTTGTTAGGCAAATAGCATAGAATAGAGATGTTCTTAATTGATTTGGGGTTTGTGTGGGTGCTGCTTCACTGAGAGTCATGTCCCAGTGTACACCATTTTCCAGAAATCCTTGTCTTCAGCAAGCTTCCCTGCATGTTTCACAGACATGCATAAGCTGTGTTATACTATGAATGTCCTTTATTGCCTATAGCAACCAATCAGAAGCTGAGCTGTGATTGGCTGCTGTAGGCCACCTGATAAATATATGTAGAAACTAAGCTGAGACAGAAAAAAATGGTAGTGTGAACAGGCCTGTATAGCAAATTCAGTACCTACGTCAAATTGTATGCAATAACGACAAGATAACAAAGTAGTATGTGTTAGGGTGCTTTCACACTGGCGGTACCAAGTACTCTTGTTTTAGTAGCATTAGCTTTTGGCAGTTGTAGCAGATGCGGCCGCGAAAAAAAATGCGGTAAGCGGCGTTTTTTTTTTGGTGGCCGCATCTGCCGCAATTGCTGAAACCGCACTTGCCGCGAGCCCCATAGACAATGCATAGGGTTTGCCGCAAGTGTGCCACAAGTGCCGCCATTGGGCGCCACTTGTGGCAGATGCGTTTTTTTGTCCGGATCCGGCGCGTCCGGGCAAAAACGCCACTGTGAAAGCACCCGAAGATGTCTCCAAATAACCTGCAGTAAAGCAATATAAAAGCTAATGCCAGTAAAACGAGAGTACTTGGTACATACATTTTTTTGCAAAAAACGTACCTAAAGCCATTCCACCGTGACACGGTGACTCTCTTAAGAACGGACCCAACACTAGCTGTATTAAGTCCGCTGCTGTGCGTATCTACCTCAGAAGCAGCGGGGTGCCGTGTGTGAACTGTGTCCAAAAGGATCACAGATGGAATGCAGTAAGACTATTTCTGCTCAGCAGGAGGAGGGCGGGGTCAGGAGACAAGTGGTAAAATCAATTTAGAAACTATGCTGAGATAGAAAAAATGGTAGTGTGAACAGGCCTGTATAGCAAGTTCAGTACCAAGCTAAATATTCAGGCCAACTGTCAAACTGTCAAAATAGTCAAGACAGTTTCTATTGACTTATAGATAAAAACAGTAAATAGGCTTTTTTTTGGCGAATGTACAGCGTGGGGTTAAAATTTCTCCTGAAAACATAGTCTATGATGTTTCCTGAGTCAAATGAGGTGACTGCAAAATTTGGTAATTGTAAATGCGGCGGTGCATATACACTGTATATACAGGGTGGGCCATTTATATGGATGCACCTAAATAAAATGGGAATGGTTGGTGATGTCAACTTCCTGTTTGTGGCACATTAGTATATGGGAGGGGGAAAACCTTTCTATATGAGTTGGGACCATGGTGGCCATTTTGTAGTTGACCATTTTGAATCCAACTTTATTGTTTGCAATGGGAAGAGGGTCATGTGACACATCAAACGTATTGAGAGTTACATAAGAACAACAATGCTGTGCTTGGTTTTAATGAAACTTTATCTTTTCATGAGTTATTTACAAATTTCTCTTTGTTTACAGACATTGACATGTCGCAGAGGTTAACACGTGAGAAGCGGATAAAAATTGTGCTGATGTCTGGTGAACGCAGTACCCAGGTCATTGTAGCAGATTTCAATGCAAAACACCCTACTCCATGACCACCCATACCCCATGCTACAGTTATCAAACTGTTTGCCAAATTTTGTGAAACCAGTTCAGTGTTGGTGTGGCGCTCTGCTCACGCAGGGAGCCACAGACTTCTCTAATGCACAGTTGGGTTTCCACAGCAGGTACCTACTACATGCAACATCTTCCACCCCGGCACAGTAAGGGGAGCTCAACTTGCTGACCTTAGGCAAGATCCACTATAAATACTGCTGCTGGGGGAGGAGTTAGTCAGAGTGTGCAGACGCTAGGAGAGCTGCGAAGACGTCCTGGTGGTTGGTGCCGCGGTTAGGCCCAAACCAGTGAAACGGAGAGGCCCTTCTGACGATCCGCAAGCCTAAGTGGGGACAGAAGGCAAGGAGCAGATAGCCTAAAGGGAGTGAGGAACTTGAGGGAGTTCGCCCTAAAACGTACCGGACATCGGGGATCCGCACATGTGGGATACTCCAGGACCACAGAGAACCCAGTAGTGTGATACCGCAGTGATCAGAGAGGGTAACCCGTGGACTACACAGGAGGAGAGGACAGATATCAGAGTCAGGAAGAGAGAGGAGGCCGGTCTGGCTGCATGCAGGCTGCACTTCAAACACCAAAGAGGAACAGAGGAGGCCTTATACTCACTTGCTGTGGGGACCCACTGTGCAACCTGGTCCCCTGTCATTGCCCTGGACAACTTTACCTGCGTCTCACCAGTAAAAATGTAAAAGAGACTTCTGCAGTGTGCGTGTGTCATTCCTCTCTGTTCCCAATTCCCCTCATAGACTGCTCCAATACTCCCTATCCCATCTTCAGCTCTACTACACGCTGCCCCTCCATATTACACTGCCCCGGAGGTCCAGCCCTACCTGTAGAGAACTTTGCCAACTAGCCGCATTACCATCTGCCTCCGGCGGACTGTGGCGGCGCTGGTGACACCTCACCAGAAACTACAGGTGGCGTCACGAAAAACTGTATATATAAAATCCCCTGTAAATAATCACCCCTTTTTGAAGATATACCCAGGACACGGGATCAGGAGCGGCCACCACTCCCCATGACAACAGGAGCGTTAACCCCTTGTGGCCTGATACCCGAGGAGCCCAAAGCCTGAGCTCGACATTGGATTTGCCAAAATATGGATGAAAGAAAACTGTCAATAATGAAGAAATATGTCTTAGCTTCATTCAGCAAGAGCCCACAACGTAGCACTCTTTTGGTCTGTATATATTAATATACATACATATATTAACCTGCATGTCATAATGTCATAGCACATGTCCCATCCATCCTGCATGTCATACTGTCATAGCACATGTCACGTCCATGCACCATTACTATGAAGTAATACCAGGTAATGTTGTTTCAATTGTATAGGGGTCATACAAGTAGTTGACAACTAGTGATGAGCAAATAGTGAAATGTTCAGGTTCGGTTTATTCTTACCGGATACTTTTTACTATTCAGGTGTTCGTCTCGAACACTGAACCTAATGCAAGTCAATGGGGAACTCGAATAATAGAAATCTTCCTGAATATTTCACTCTTTGTTCATCACTATAGACAACACCTTTAATATTTCCTCATTGACATTTTACACCAATGGTTAACTGTCACTTTTGTCCTACTGCCGTAATGATACCACAGAACTTGCTTTGTCATTTACATGTCTTCTTCAACATCCATTCTCTATCTAAAGCATTAGCAAAAATATTTGTTCTTAGTTTCTCCACCTGTGAACTATATATACCATGGATTACTCACCAGTATTACTTCATAAATATTTGTAGAGGGTTAGTAAACCCTAAAGAATGATCTAATGTAACAATGATGCTGCTAACTTGGCCATTCAAAGCATGTATTATTTACATTTAATAGTGATATATTTCTTCTAAGAAGAACAATGATATTTTTATACTGTACTGTATATATGCCTTGTTATATGAACTTTCAATTTATCCTATTTGCTGAAGCTTGCTAAGTAATAGTGCAGAAAGATAATGTCTGTAAAACAGTTTGAGATGTGTTTGGCAGCTTTTGTCCCTTTTGAAGGTGTTTTCTTGGCCCTTTATTTTGCCTCCTATCAGGGGCGTAACTAGAACTGGCAGGGCCCCATAGCAAACTTTTGAACGGGGCCCCCTCCAAGACACGCCCCCAATGACACTCCCCCTTCAAGACACACCCCCTTACCGAATCGGTGTTAACAGTCTGACGCCACCCAGTTTACCGTATATACTCGAGTATAAGCCGACCCGTGTATAAGCCGACCCCCCTACTTTTGCCCCCAAAATCTGGGAAAATCTATTGACTCGTGTATAAGCCGAGGGTGGACCCCAGCACAGGTATACAGGCCCCCCCAGTGGTATACAGGCCTCCCCAGTGGTAGTATACAGCAGCCTCCCCAGTGGTAGTATACAGCAGCCTCCCCAGTGGTATATACAGGCCCCAGCAGTATATACAGCAGCCCCAGTGGTATACAGCAGCCTCCCCAGTGGTATATACAGCAGCCCCAGTGGTATACAGCAGCCTCCCCAGTGGTATATACAGGCCCCAGCAGTATATACAGCAGCCCCAGTGGTATACAGCAGCCTCCCCAGTGGTATATACAGGCCCCAGCAGTATATACAGCAGCCCCAGTGGTATACAGCAGCCTCCCCAGTGGTATATACAGGCCCCAGCAGTATATACAGCAGCCCCAGTAGTATATACAGGCCCCAGTGGTGGTATATACAGGCTATACAGCTCCCAGCACAGGGTATACAGCTCCCAGAGTCCCAGCACAGGGTATACAGAGTCCCAGCACAGGGTATACAGAGTCCCAGCACAGGGTATACAGCTCCCAGCACAGGGTATACAGCTCCCAGAGTCCCGGCGTGCACACAGGGTATATACAGCTCCCAGAGTCCCGGCGTGCACACAGGGAATACAGCTCCCAGAGTCCCGGCGTGCACACAGGGTATATACAGCTCCCAGAGTCCCGGCGCGCACACAGGGTATACAGCTCCCAGAGTCCCGGCGCGCACACACAGGGTATATACAGGCCCCCCCATGCTGCCGGCTGCTCACTGTCAATAAATATTGTTATTAGCGGCGCCTCTCACCTCCGGGCTCAGTGCAGCAGCAGCTCCTGCTCCTTCTAATCCTGCTTGTTGTCTGCTCTGTGCTGTAAGTGACTGGTCACTCGGTCAGTAAGTTAGGACAAGTCAAGGAAGGACTCACTCGGAGCGAGGTCACAGGCCGGCCAGGGGGCGGAGATCTGCCGAGAACACATAGCGTCAGGCAGGCAGGCAGCAGGCTACAGACTGGCGGCGGCAGCCCCTTGATCTTTGTGTGCGGCGCCTGCGGCCACTTTGAATAGGAGCGGCTGAGGCATCCACCTCGCCAGGGGGGGCCCGTCGGGCGCGGCCGCCCCCGGCCGGGCCCCCACCCCCACACCTGACAGCCACACACAATGACAACAGGTATCGCAGGCGCAGCTGCCGGTATAGCAGCGGCTGCGTAGCGGCGCTGGGTCCGGGCAGGGCCGGCTCCAGGTTTCTGTGGGCCCCGGGCGAAAAGGTCTCAGTGGGCCCCCTTTAAGTACATATCGCGGACTATATATATATATATATATATATATATATATAAATATATATTGCCGCACACTTACCGCAAGCCCCATAGACAATGCATGGGGCTTGCCGCCAACGTGCAGCAAGTGCAGCCGCTAGGCAGAAATGACGCAACTGCCACATTTTTTAAAAAACTCCTATGTGAAGGCAGCCTTACAGGAACAGTGACTGCTGAAACCAGCACGAGCTGTTTCTGACAGTGAGTATATTACACGTTATTAGGGGCGGGCTAAAATGCTATTGCGTTCCCTTGCGCTTTTTAAAAATACCCTTCAAATGCAAAATGTTGCATTTTTGTGCGTCTGAGGATGCTTGGTATATACACAACCATCCTGAAGCGCACAAATAATGCAAGCAGCTCAATGGAGCCGCACTGCCATATGGTGGCACCGCAGCCAAGCGGAGTGTCTGGCCGTCCAGATCTCTCTTTCTCCTCACCTTTCTTCTTGCCGCTCCGGTCTCCTCTGGTCGCTCTGCACATATCAGCACAGTGATGACATCGTGCCCCTCCATGCTGAGCTGCAGAATGCAGACAGCGGCAGAAGAACTCTGGAGAAGAATGCTGCCGGCAAAGGCGGCTGGGACTATAGGAGCGGAATCCGCGGGGGGCTATCACTGGTACACATACCTCGTACACACGCGGCTCTGCTCCTTACACCTCGTACGCACACGGCTCTGCTCCGTACACCTCGTACGCACACGGCTCTGCTCCGTACACCTCGTACGCACGCGGCTCTGCTCCGTACACCTCGTACACACTCGGCTCTGCTCCGTACACCTCGTACACACATGGCTCTGCTCCGTACACCTCGTACACACATGGCTCTGCTCCGTACACCTCGTACACACATGGCTCTGCTCCGTACACCTCGTACACACATGGCTCTGCTCCGTACACCTCGTACACACATGGCTCTGCTCCGTACACCTCGTACACACATGGCTCTGCTCCGTACACCTCGTACACACATGGCTCTGCTCCGTACACCTCGTACACACTCTGCTCCGCTCCGTACACCTCGTACACGCTCGGCTCCGCTCCGTACACCTCGTACACGCTCGGCTCTGCTCCGTGCACCTCGTACACACATGGCTCTGCTCCGTACACCTCGTACACACTCGGCTCCGCTCTGTACACCTAGTACCCACTCGGCTCCGCTCCATACACCTCGTACACACACGGCTCCGCTCCGTACACCTCGTACACACTCGCCTCTGCTACATTCACACTGTAAATCCCTCCTGACCCCACACATAACCTTCACCTAATTGCCATACACCTAGTACACACTCACCTCTGCTACATTCACACTGTAAATCCCTCCTGACCACACACAAACTTCACCTTATTTGAGCATCATTCATGGTGGCCAGAACAGTCCTGGATACACTGAGGAGCTGATCATGAGACCCCTGACTCCTCCCCATCCATTGACATCATCACAGGTCTTGTAAGCACAGTGTGTGTGTGCAGCTCTGTCGGCTCCCGTGGAGGGGGGAGGAGGGAGACCTCCGGTGCTGCAGGCAGCAGGAGCCTGAAAATGACCCCCCAGCTGCCCCCTGGATATGGCTCTGGCCTCTGGCTGTGGGGGCAGTGCTCAGGGGCCCCTGAGGCTAGGGTCACACTTGCATTGTGACCCTAGCCTTATGCAAGTATAGTATGTTGCAGCGCATAGCGCTGGAGGCAGCCCATAGAAACCCGACATTTACCATGACAACCATTGGTTGTCAATGTAAACGTCGGGTTTCTATGGGCTCAGTTGCTGGCAGCGCACAGCGTTCAACGCTCTGCGCTGCAGCAGACAATACTTGCGTCAGGCTAGGGTCACAACACAAGTGTGACCCTAGCCCTCAGGGGCCCGGTGGGCCCCCTCCAAGCAGTCGGGCTGACGCTGGCCCTGGGTCCGGGCCCCCCACAAGCGCCGGGCCCCAAAGCGACTGCTACGGCTGCTATGCCGGTAGTTACGCCACTGCCTCCTATTGATGTGAATGGTATATGGAAGTTCGGTGAACGGTTCGCCGATCTATTCAGCAGAAGGGCCAGTGTTTTTGAAAAGACACCAGAAAATTGAACAACTTTATTATATAGTACACAAAGTATGGTGAAAATTTAGCTCTATAAAGAGCTGTTGGTCTAATATGCAACTACTGGAATACTACTCGACTTTCTCTGCCCCTGCTCCAAAAACTCTACCTTCACAATTATCAGCTAGTAGAGACTCGATGTAACTCTTAAAAGAGCTGTTGGTCTAATATTTAAGTACTAGTGTGGCACCACAGTGGTTAATGTGCCACAGTAACATCACAAGGGTTAACTCTCCACACAGCACTGGACACTGCACTAGCACCTATAGGCCAGAAGGGGGAGCTCAAGCAGCTCCCTGATATATTCTGGTCTGAGGAGGAAGTAGTCAGTTAAGAGTTGACAGTTGATAGTTCAGTTTATTGCAGGGAGCTCTAGGGGGAGGACCTGTAAATGGGAGCAGTGCTGGGCTCCTGACAGGGACCACTGACTACTTTCAGGCCTGAATACAGGGTCTGAGGAGAGGAGTACAAGAAACAGAGGAACATATCTGGGAGACTGAGTTACCTCATAACTTGCCCCAGAGGAGCGCAGAGAAGCCGGATACCGGATCCGAATCTGTGACTGAAACACGCAGCACAGAAAACACCGGGATAGTGGAGGTTGTATATCTGCACTGTACCTCAGCGAAGCAACATGGTGGGGTCAGAAGCACACTGAAAGACTCAAGTTGCCTAGCAAAGGGGGTACCTGTGAGGAGAAACAGGGCCAGCAGCTAAGCAAAAGCAGCAGCAGCGCGACACACAAGGCGCAGGAGTAGGAAGCTGAGGACCCGGACAGGGAGGGAGCAACCCTGCCCTGGTACAGACTCCGTGGACAGTACTTGCTGAACAACAACTCCAGTAAAGCCGTGGAAAACTTCAAAACCGTGAGTGTGTTTGATCCTTGTGCTCAAACCCTGTGTGCCGTCATAAACTTCCATCATCTCTACTACTACCCCTATCCTACAACATCCATAGCACTATCTATAGACTATTACTACCACTGCCCCGGGGAATCAAGCTCTACCCACGGAGAGCCAATACATCTCCAGCTGCCAAACATCATTCCCGGAGGTTTTGCAGCAGCGGTGGTCACCCTGACCACAACCCGTGGGTGGCGTCACGACAAACTCCCCTGTAAATATCCCCCCATTTATTGCGGAACCCGGGACATGGTCTGGACCCAGACCGCCGTGATATCCCCAGCAGTACCCCGGTCTGGTACCGAGTAGCCCGTCCCAGTGGGCTCTACAACTTGGTGTCACGAACAGGATCTAACGTGCCCGGTAAACCGGGCATTGTGTGCTGTGATTTGTGACTGTTTTGAACCAGCCGCCATTGCTGAGCGCGCGGCAAACTGAATTTGAACTGCGCCACAAGGAATCTATTTTTGAAATTCCGCCATTACAGAGCGCGCGATGCGCGAGAAGAAAAGGGGGCGTGTCATTGTGGGCGGCACTCGGCAAAGCGCTCTGACATTATCCGGAAGGGAAGAGAATCCCTGGTGCACAGCGGAACCTCTATTAGACGGAAGCGGAAGACAGGAGGGCAGACCTTAACTAATGGGGCACAGGATGTCGCACCAAGGAGATCCAGCGGCGGAGCAGCCGGCGAAAATTTTGCACCGGATAATAGAGGAGCACCCGGTAGTTGAAGTACACCGGGGAGAAGTGCCATTACGCCTTTTAAATTGCAGAGAAGATGAGGTCACATTACCAAAGTATGCTACCATGGCTAAATTGTTCACAGTTGATAACAATGGCATCACAGCCGTCGAGCCCTTGAAACCGTCAAGTCAGGCGGATGACAATGGCTCAAGGGAAAAGCTGGAGGATTGGTGCCAAAAGCTACATGTGGACTATCAGTTCTACACCTTCCCATCAAAAGCATGGAGTATACCGGGTAGTGAAAGAATATGAGCAGATATTCAGCAAACACCCATTAGACTTTGGGCAAAGTAAAGGGGTAGAGCATACTATACCCACAGGTAACCATCATCCTATAAAAGAGAGGTATAGACCATTACCACCCGCTCACTACCAACCCACCAAAGACATGCTCAAAGAAATTAAATCTGCAGGGGTAATAAGAGAAAGTTGTAGCCCCTGGGCAGCACCTTTAGTGTTGTTTAGAAAGAAGGACGGGACCATGAGAATGTGCGTAGATTACCGGCAGATCAACCGCATCACACATAAGGACGCATACCCGTTACCTAGGATTGAGGAGTCATTAGCTGCATTAAAATCTGCTAACTACTTTTCTACCCTTGATCTGACTAGTGGGTACTGGCAGGTTCCTGTGGCAGAGGCCGACAAGGAAAAGACAGCGTTTACTACACCGATGGGACTCTGTGAGTTCAATTGTATGCCGTTTGGACTCTGTAGCGCACCCGGTATCTTTCAACGCCTGATGGAGAACTGCCTAGGACATAAGAACTTTAAAGCTGTCCTCCTGTACCTAGATGACGTCATAGTCTACTCCAAGATATGAGCAACATCTACAAGACCTGGCAGAAGTGTTTGATGCCTTATCCGGATACGGCATGAAAATCAAGCCATCCAAGTGCCACCTTCTCAAGCCAAAGGTACAGTACCTGGGACACGTCGTGAGTTCACAGGGAGTAGCACCGGATACTGATAAAGTCAGAGTGATAAGGGATTGGCCAAGACCTACTAATGTGAAAGAAGTGAGGCAACTCCTGGGCCTGATAGGCCATTATAGAAGATTTATTAGAGGATTCATGAAGTTAGCATCTCCCCTGCAAGACATCCTGGTAGGACAGTCAAAAAGGTCTTCAACCCATAATCTTCCTTTCCATTGGAGTGAAGGAAGGGAAGAGTCCTTCAAAAAGTGTGCATTAACAGGAGAAGAGATCCTGGCATACCCGGATTACCATCAACCCTTCATTCTGTACACGGATGCCAGCAATGTGGTACTGGGAGCAGTACTGTCACAGAAGCAAGGAGGCAAAGTGAGAGTTATTGCCTTTGCAAGCAGGAAACTCCGTCCTACGGAAAGAAACCCTGAGAATTACAGCTCCTTCAAGTTGGAACTACTGGCGTAGTTTGGGCTGTAACTGAACGTTTCCAGCATTACCTGGCAGCTGCAGAATTCACCATCTATACAGATAACAAACCGTTGACTCACCTGGACTCAGCACAATTAAGTGCGTTGGAGCAGCGATGGACAGCCCGGCTGTCTAACTACAATTTTGTCACCAAATATAGGGCAGGCCACAAGAACGGGAACGAAGATGCCTTATCTCGGATGCCACACTTGAAAGAGGAACCGGAAGGGTTGGAAGATATTGAACTACCGGCCTTTCATCGTTCTAAGGTAGACAAGTATCAACCCGGCATCTACCAAAGAGAACAACAAGCAAGTCTCAACCCGTTAGCACACCATGGTTGGGCTGACACACAGGATAGCGACCCGGCTATGAAGCTAGAGAAAGAACTGCTTACGCAACAAGGTGCGTACCCGAACCAGAATGCCTTAGCTGAGACCCAATACCTCTGGAAGGAAAGAGGCAAGTTGTTCCTGTATCAAGGGACCCTCTGCATACCAACCCTAAAACACATGAGTTGGTCTGGCAGATAATCGTACTCAAGAGAGACGTTAAAATGGTCTTAGAAGCCTACCACGATGGTGCAGGTCATTTTGGATGGAAGAAGTCTATGCCTTAACCATCGTGGACCATTACTCCCGCTTCTTAGTGGTGGTACCCGTCAAGGACCTGACAGTGAAGACAGCTGCAAAAGCATTTCAGACGCATTTCTGTAGACCTCATGGCTACCCGGAACAAGTCCTTGCAGATCAAAGTCCACCCTTTGAATCAGAGCTTTTCCAGGAGTTCTGCAACATGTACGGCTGTAAGAAGATCCGCACTACAGCGTACCATCCCCAAACCAATAGTTTATGCGAGAAGATGAACCATATTGTAATTGACCTGTTAAAAACATTACCAGAGTCAGAGAGAAATCAATGGCCAGAGAAATTACCCGATTTGGTAGACCTGTATAACCATGTCCCGGTGAGTTCTACAAACTGCACCCCAGCCTACCTTATGCAAGCAAGACCCGGTAAGCTGCCAATTGATTTAGATATGGGAATTCTAAAACCTGATGCAGAAGTTGAAGAATTCAATTGGGATACCCTACGTCAACAGCAGTACCACCAAGTACAGGAGTGCATGGAGAAAAATCTTCAGCACGCTAGAGCAAGACAAGAGAGAACCTTTAAACAAAGTGCTTAAGCAACTCCATTACAACCCGGTGAGCAAGTTCTCAAGAGAAAGAGACGCACAACAAATTGGATAATCAGTGGGAAACCACCCCATATACAGTCTTATCCTCCAATTTAGACAATGCTAAAATGTGTCTAATTAGCAAAGACGAAGGAAGAGCATCAGCAGTTGTGTCGAGATCATCTTAAACCATGTCCTGAAACTCTGAAGACACCTGAAGTAACCGTACCCATACAGGTCCAACCTGTCAAGAAAGACCTTAGGAGATTTCCCCAAAACATGGCCAAATTATTACGGAGCAGTTGTAGTCCCAATGATTGCTTTCCCTCCAATGGTTGAATCAACACCAGAACCCGTACAACCAGAAGTCCCAAGACATGAAGAACTGGAAGTCGAGCCTGAAGAGGAAGAACAAATTCCTGGTCCCAGTGAGCTTGCCATTCCTACTGTCAGATCTCCATCCACAGTAGCAGCAGATACTCTAAATAGGTCCACCCACACCACTATGCTAAGTACACCCAGTACACCAGCATTACACAGATCACAGCGTAGTACCCAGCTAGGTACAAAGATTGAAATGTAAAATTAAATGTGCAATGTAAATATGTTTGTGTAAATGTAAATTGAACCCGGTAGAGTGTAAAGTGTATAGAAAGGGTGAGGATAGCTTGGTGTTAGGTGGCAGCCACAGAGAGTAAGAACTTGACCTCCTATGCGGCGACCCGAGGGCCTAGAGGCCTACTGCACTTGTAACCACAGACACCCGTGCGTATTTATATTGTTTTGCAACGGTAAAAGGCCCAGTAGCTACAGAGACTATACTGTATGAACTTCTTACATATTCTTGAACTTTTTCTTTATTTATTTACGGACCATACTACCACGGAACTGGTTGCGGTAAAAAACTCTTTTGTATACATCTATCAGCCCCGGAGGCAATAGACTAAAACCCACGGAAGGACTGCTATTTTTAACTTTTTGGACTCTTTTTGAGCATTTTAGTGATTTTTGTACTTTTTACTTTTTAAGTCTCTGTAAATATTAATAGTATTATTAACTGTTTATTTGTTTTTCCACAGCCCCGGAGTACTGTTCTTAACTAAGGGGGAATGTGGCACCCCAGGGGTAATTGTGCCACAGTAACATCACAAGGGTTAACTCCCCACACAACACTGGACACTGCACTAGCACCTCTAGGCCAGAAGGGGGAGCTCAAGCATCTCCCTGATATATTCTGGTCTGAGGAGGAAGTAGTTAGTTGAGAGTTGACAGTTGACAGTTCAGTTTAGAGCAGGGAGCAATAAGAGGAGGACCTGTAAATGGGAGCAGTGCTGAGCTCCTGACAGGGACCACTGACTACTTTCAGGCCTGAAGCCAGGGTCTGAGGAGAGGAGTACAAGAAACAGAGGAACACATTTGGGAGACTGAGTTGCCTCATAACTTGCCCCAGAGGAGCGCAGAAGCCGAATACCGGATCCGAATCTGTGACTGAGACACGCAGCACAGAAAACACCGGGATAGTGGAGGTTGTATATCTACACTGTACCTCAGTGAAGCAACACGGTGGGGTTAGAAGCACACTGAAAGACTCAAGTTGCCTAGCAAAGGGGGTACCTGTGAGGAGAAACAGGGCCAGCAGCTAAGATAAAGCAGCAGCAGGGCCACACACAAGGCACAGGAGTAGGAAGCTGAGGACCCGGACAGGGTGGGAGCATGCCGGCCCCGGTACAGACTCCGTGGACAGTACTTGCTGAACAACAACTCCAGTAAAGCCATGGAAAACTTCAAAACCGTGAGTGTGTTTGATCCTTGTGCTCAAACCCTGCGTGCCGTCATAAACTTCCATCATCTCTACTACTACCCCTATCCTACAACATCCATAGCACTATCTATAGACTCTTACTACAACTGCCCCGGGGAATCAAGCTCTACCCATGGAGAGCCAATACATCTCCAGCTGCCAAACATCATCCCCGGAGGTTTTGCAGCAGCGGTGGTCACCCTGACCACAACCCGTGGGTGGCGTCACGACAAACTCCCCTGTAAATATCCCACCCATTTATGGCGGAACCCGGGACATGGTCTGGACCCAGACCACCGTGATATCCCCAGCAGTACCCCGGTCTGGTACCGAGTAACCCGTCCCAGTGGGCTCCACACTAGAATGCTATTCTGCTTTCTCTGTCCCTGCTCCAAAAACTATATACTATTCTCAGCTAGTATAGACTCGATGTAGCTCTTACAAGAGCTGTTTTGTTATATTTATTTGGCAGAAACACTCTCAGTAGACCCTGCTCGCTCTGTGCTTTTGCTCACACTATGCTCTTTCCAGATGCAATAAACACAAGATGGCAGCGACAGAGCTTATATAGACCCTATGAGACTAGGTGGCCAGCTAATCACAGTAATGCCACATTCAAAATGGCTATAGCATTATTGTGATTAACAAGCAAGCCCAGCAAATTTATTGGCTGAAAATCAGGTGCCAAACATGCTGGGTGGGACACCTGAGTGTCGCAAGGTGAGCATACAAATACTCGTCGAAGTACCGAGTAGCCGAATGACGTAATATTTGTGTGAGTACTGAATAGTGACAAGTAAGTTTCTCATCACTAGTAACAAATAATGCAATGCAGCTGGAAATGCAGGCAGATGGATAAGAATAGCAGGAATCACTAGAGATTCATGTGTGAAGACTGAATTGGAACAGCACATAGAAGAATAAAAAAGATTTTTGGCTCACCATCTATGCAGGAACCATGGACAACTTGATGACAACGCACTCTGGGAGCCACTCAGAGTCAAGCTCTCTGGTTAAGCTACATCATAGCAGACGCTGGCCAATCTAAGGCCAGCAGCTGACGTCAGCATATGACATCACCTGCAGGCCTCTAATTGGCTAGTGGCTGGCATTGATATAGCTGGACCAGAGAGCTTGTCTGCATTACGTCTTCAATAGATAGCAAAGCACGGACTGCAGAGTTGACAAATTGTTCACAGTGCCTGTGGGCTACAGTAAAGATGGACGCTGAGAGAATGGAGGAAAGGTGGAAGAATTGTGCATGTGTGTGTGTACAAAATGGCACAATTGGACACATTACTTCAAAAGGAGAGCAAGATGGAAACATTCATGAAAGAAGGGGACCAGATGGGCACATTACTACAAAAATGGAGCAAGATGAAAACATTACTACAAGAGGGAGACCAGGATGGGGACATTACTAGGGATGGGGCATTACTACAAAAGGGCAATCAAGGCTCCACGGATCCATTTGCAATCTCTAAACTAAGGCCCCCTTCACATCACGTTTTGTTCCTGTCCGTGGGGATCCTGTTTTTTGCAGGACCCCACAGACAGAAACGGAACAGGACCCACATTTGTTACTCCGGATGCCATTTATGTGTCTGGATCCATGATTTTGACTGATCCGGACACAAAAAGAGCTGAGAGATCCGAGTCTGCAAAGCACAGGCAAGTGGTGTCGGGGCTGACTTTCACTTTCGCAATGTATCTACATATATTAGGAAAGGGAAAGCAATGGTTAAAAAAAAAAAAAAAAAGCTCACCTCTCCACCGAGTGTCCCGCGATGCGAGGCATCCACCTCTGATGGGTGCAGGACCTTAATCAGCTGACCAGGCGGGGCGCAACCCGATCAGCAGATGTGTCACATGACAGCATTAGCTGAGCGGTATTTAAACCGCTCAGCTGATGCTGTCATGTGACACATCAGCTGATCAGGTTGCCCCGCCAGGTCAGCTGATTAAGATCCTGCAGCCATCGGAGATGATGCCTTGCATCGCGGAACACTCAGCAGAGAGGTGAACATTTATTTTTTATTTTTAACACATTATTTTTCAAATTTCACTTAGCATGTATGTAGATACACTGCTAAAGTGAAATTACAGAAACAGAGAAGTTTTTGAGTACTGAGCATGCTCTATACACTAAAACGGATCCGGGAAATGATCCTGTTTTTTCCCGAATCCGAGCTCCATAGACCCCCCCATTTGAATCGGACAGTGTCGAATCCGATGCTTTCTGTTCTGTCCGATTGTGTCCGCTGCACCAAAATTCGGAGCAGTCTCCAATTTTGGGACATGAAAAAAGTGGACACAATCGGATCCCTGCACACATGGATGGCCATTATGGACCAATCCGTGCTCCATCCATGCCCATAGGGATACATGGAGGCCAAATTGGATCTGTGGCTATTTGTTTTACAACGGATAGCCAGAGATCCCAAAAAACGTGATGTGAGGAGGCCTAATGGCTTGGCCTAACTGGTTCCTGTACAGACTATGGTTTTTAGCTGCACAAACCCTGGTGGCACCTGAGCATGCTGGTATAACTCTTGATCCAAACCTAGGAGACCACAACTTGGACCTTTATTTGTGTTAGACTAATACAGGCAACCCCATGCATTTCTTTTTAATTATTATGTGTTTAACACCATCTTTATTACTTCCTCAGTCATACCCCTCCTTGATCCTCTGTGACATCTTATTCATTAGAGGCTGTGGTGAAGAATACAGCATCCTGTCACCACAGTCTCCGGACACTGAATGAATGAGCTGTGAGCTCCGTTTTTAAGCAGTGACTCAAAGAGTCACCTGAGGACAGCTCAGGTAACCATGGTACCCACTATGATTAGCAGTTACCATGGTTACCTGAACAGTGACCTCAGTGAATCACTGTATACCTGGAGCAGAGCTGGCGGTGAGTGACGTGCATGGCAGTTCATCTGGTCGCCATAGTAATCAAGTCAGATGACCAGATCATCTGACAAGATCTAAGTCATGTGACGCGATTGCTATGGTGATCAGATCAGCTGACTGCGCACCCATTCACGCTAGCTCGGATGCGGAAGTGAGAGGAAATGGGAGAATATGGACTGGAGCAATCAAGCAGCGGAGACACGGTAAGATGAATCTTTCTGCGTGTGTTTTGTAGGATAATGAAGAAAATAAGCATTGCACAATTTTGTACAGCTAAAAAGGAAAAAGATAGCGGCAAACAGGGCGTGTTTCAAAGGTGCTGAATTTGGGTCCACTTCATATAGGTCACACGGAAGGGAGGGGGTTGCAGAGACAGAGAGATGAGATCTCCGTTTCGTGCCTCCTAGCCTTTCCATCACCCAATGTCATTGAGTACTTGAGGTCAGTGGAAAGGTAGGCAGCGAACGGACATCCCATCTCTGCTGTTTCTGCCCCTCCTTCCGATGATACCCTCAATGAGGGTACCCAATAAGCACTTTAACACGCCGGTATGCCGACGTATTTTTTACTCTTTTATGCTATATTGATGTGTTATCATAGCTGACACCAAGGCGGTCAGCATTGCCACTCGTATACCCTATATGAAAAAAGCACTTCTCCCAATTTGTAGTGCCAGTGAATGGACTCTTTTATTAGCCTTTGTACAATGCTTCTGTCCTTACCTTAAGCTACACACACATCTGAAGCATTACTGAACGTTCGCGAATTTCCTGACTTTTCTGCAAAAACGTTCCAATTCGAGGTGCCGAACAAACATTGCCAAATTCGGTCCGGATTTCAGATTGACGAACATGTTTGAGCTGAGTTTGCTCATCACTAATGAGAAGAGAATCAGCTCTCAAGCTTAAGCACACAGCACCCAAGCAATGACATAACTATAAGTTATTTTACATTCAGAGGATAATACTCATGCATCTCAATGAATTACAATATCATCAAAAATCATTATCATATTGCCATGTTTCAGGGCGTTTCTGGGAGCCCTGAACCACATTGACTAATAAATCAATATTATATTCACACTTTTATGTCTCATGGACTATGGAAGCACGTATTTAACCCTTCATTCCCCTACTTTCATTTTCTGAGATAATGACCTTTGGGTTTTCATTGGCTGTGAGCCATAAACATCAAAATTTACAGAAATAAACACTTGAAATAGATCACTCTGTTTGTAATGATTCTATATAATATATACATGTCACTTTATTAAATTACTGAAAAAAATTAAATTTTTGATGATATTCTAATTTATTGAGATGCACTAGTATTCTCTTTAGACCTTCAGAGGTACTGAAGAATTATACAGAATAATCAGTAAAGATACTTTTACGCCGCTACAGGATGTGGAAACAACGGTTGCTTCCGTCACGAACACGCACACAACGCTTGAAACGGTATCGCACCACCATTTACACGCCGCAACAAGGTGCGCTACGGTAGGTTACATCTATCTCTGGATACACCACCGGGTGCCACAAGTTACCTTCTGTAGCTCACCTTACCTCATTTACACGCCGCTATAACAAGGTAATATGGGCGGAACAAAGGCAGCAGGGACAACACATAGGCGTGCCACAATTGTGGATTACGAGAAATCCGTACGCTGATAGGACAAAGCAATAGCATCATGATTGGGCAGCCAGCGTCGGAGGCTGACTAATACATGACGCTCGAGCAATTGTGTAATGTGACTGGTCAGCTCCTTAAATATGCCGCCCTATGCAGCGACTACCAATCGTAATGCAGGAGCTTCCTCCAATGATCGCTGAAGGGGGGCGGTTTCCCGGAGCCTGTGTCACGCCCCAGGTAGATAGCAAGGTGTTGAAACAACTCTCCTGTTCCTTATTTACACGCCGATAAAGGATGTAACCATCGCCTTGAAATCAACCTGTTTTTGAGCTCTGCTCTGAAACAGGTGCCTCAAGTGACGGGTGGAAACAACCGTCTTTACACGCAGCGACCGCAGGTTGATTTGGCGGTGCAAGATACATTTCTCTCATCTACCCGGTTGTTTCCACCATCCTGTAGCGGCGTGTAAAGGTACCTTAATAGATTGATTTTTGGCTTAGGCTATGTCACACAGCGTTTTGCTCAAAACTCGCAGTATCATAGCAGCATCTGACGCTGATCACACAGATACTGATTCTCCACACTGAAGCTTCTCTGATGCTTCTGCCCGGGCGTCGACTAGCTGTGTTGGTATTAGTGATCGGGCTAGCAGGACTTAATCTTTGTATGACTCCTGATTACCTGTAAAGGTACCTTTACACGCCGCTACAGGATGGTGGAAACAACCGGGTGCTTTACATGCACGAGCATGCACAAACGGTTGAAAACGGTAATCGCACCACCTTTACACGCCGCAACAAGGTGCACTACGGTAGGTTACATCTATCGCTGGATACACCGCCGGGTGCCACAAGTTACCTTCTGTAGCTCACCTTACCTCATTTACACGCCGCTATAGCAAGGTAATATGGGCGGAACAAAGGCAGCAGGGACAACACATAGGCGTGCCACAATTGTGGATTACGAGAATTCCGTACGCTGATAGGACAAAGCAATAGCATCATGATTGGGCAGCCAGTGCAGGAGGCTGACTAATACATGACGCTCGAGCAATTGTGTAGTGTGACTGGTCAGCTCCTTAAATATGCCGCGACTACCAATCGTAACGCAGGAGCTTCCTCCAATGATCGCTGAAGGGGGGCGGTTTCCTGGAGCCTGTGTCACGCCCCAGGTAGATAGCAAGGTGTAGAAACAACCCTCCTGTTCCTTATTTACATGCCGATACAGGCCGTAACCATAGCCTTGAAATCAACCTGTTTTTGAGCTCTGATCTGAAACAGGTGCCTCAAGTGATGGGAGGCAGCAACCGTCTTTACACGCCGCGACAGCGGGTTGATTTGGCGGTGCAAGATACATTTCTCTCATCTACCCGGTTGTTTCCCCCATCCTGTAGCGGCGTGTAAAGGTACCTTATGATCACATGTTCTGGGAAGCCTATCACTGTTGCTCCCTGCCTTTTTTAAATGGTGGAATCTGTCATCTCATGCCGACTATAGCATTTGCAATACCGTTCCAAGTACTGTGGTGATTCATTTGCTGGTGATCTATTGAAGTACAATTTGGTGTGCTGTGAAAATAGTATTGTCATCTGGTTTTCCTCCCTGCTCTTTATTTCCTCCTGCTCACATATTGTCTTATACCTCTGTGTGTATTTCTGAGAGTATTGTTTGTTTCCCTGTTCTATTTGTATGGGATTTTATTACATTTGTCCTGCACCCCCTGGGTGGGGAAGAGGGAGTATTACACCAGGGCTGGTCAGTGCAGGGCAAGGGTGGCAGCTCAGACATCCCACTCAATGAGGTAACTCTCTGGGTACGGACAGCTAAGAGGCCCCCCTAACCTGAGAGTTACTTGGAGGCCAATTCCCTTTGTTTCTTTATACCCATGACAGGCTGCCATTTTCTTTATCACCAAGCCTTGCTTAAATAGGATTTTTGTGCTGAGAACAAGTACTTTCAGGCAACCTTAAGAATTTCACACAATGAATGAATATTCTATCTTAATATATACTCATGTATAAGCGGGTTTTTCAGCCCAAAAATATTGATTGCGAAAAGTCCCCCTCGGCTTATACACGGGTAAACGGTATGTGGTAGTTAAGGGGCTGTGTCCCAGGTGCTGGGGATGCTGTAGGAGGCGGGCGGAGAGGCTGCTACTGAGCGCCCGTCATCGTTGGTGTCCTCATTAGATAATGCACGGCTCCCCCCATCACAGCGGCAGGGGAGCCTTCATACGCCCCCAGTTAGTTTACAAGACAGCACCTCGCTCTTCATGGCACCGCACCCCAACTGTGCAGTAGACCCCACACTGTGCAGAGCCCCCCTGCTGTATCATTCACTTACCCTTTAGTGTCTCATTCACGCGGGTCCTCTAGTCCTTGCTCGCTCGTTTTCGGTCCACGTGACCCGGCGCGATAAAATCGTCATTCACTCTGCTGACCGGGTCACATGAGACGGGAACCAGCAGTGCGAGGATGGACTCGAGGGCCGCGGATGATCAAGAGCTGGATGGTAAGTTAATGCAGCGGGGGAGGGCTACGTGCACATGTGGGGGCTCTGCACAGTGTGGGGAGTGTAGTGCCACATGGGAGGATGCATCACTATGCACCTTTCAAACGGCTGGGGCAGCATGCACTATCTGATACATGCCCCCTCCTGCCGGCACTCGCCTGCTGTATATATGGGGGCCTGCTGTATACTACTGGGGGCTGCTGTTTACTACTGGGCCTGCTTATTACTACTGGGGGCCTGCTGATATATGCTGGGCTGTGTATTTATTTGCGGGCCTGCTGTATTACTGGGGCTGCTGTATACCATACTACTGGGGGTCTGTATACCACTGGGACGGCCTGTATACCACACTGCTGGGGGTGCTAGTAGCCTCACTGATGGGGTTGTATACCTGTGCTGGGGCCCCCCCGTACTTATACGTGATCAATAAGTTTCCAGTTTTGGGGCAAAAGTAGGGGGTGGCTTATATACGGGACGTTTGCTTATACACGAGTATATACAGTAATTTAATCGACATGATTATTTCTTCATCACTCTTTCGTAGGGGGTACAGAACAACATGAGGGTGATGGGAGAGAAGTACAAATAACATGGCTGATAAAAGAGTGTTGGTGAGGTCAAGAACTGGTGTGAATGATTATGTATGGCTGTCCACCAAGAATTAATTGTGAAATTAGGCTATAGGTTCATCAGTCGATATAAGGTGGTCACTTGTAAAAACCCATGGATTTTTGCACCTCAATCACTTAAAAATCCATAACATTTTTCACAGGTCAGTGGTCAAAAAACATTTTGAGCCGTCATTCTTGTCACCACCTCCAGTTATGGTTGATAGCAATTTAAAATTAAAGGTGGCAAGAATCATTTATTCTCATTTTGTAATGCGCTCTGTCCAATACTGGAAGGGTTATGGTCAAAAGAAAGGATGTAGGTGACTGCATCAGAAGTGAATGCCCAGAGATTGGTGCATTTCTTCATGCTTATCATGCTGACAAACTTGGTCTTAAGGGTCTAGAGCAGAGGTCTCAAACTCCATGCCTTGAGGGCCACACAAAGTCATGTTTTCAGGATCTCCTTAGCATTTGATAGTTGCAATTATCATCTGTGCAGGATATTAAATTATCAACTGTCAAATGGTATGGAAATCATAAAAACTTGCAATATGTGCAGCCCTTGAGGCCTGAAGTAGTAGAGGTTTACTGTCAAGGGTGTGTCAAGTCCTGATGAGACCTTTAGGAAACTAGTGACCTTTGTCTTAGCTGTAGCACCTAATGACCTCTCCCTTCTGCTATATATACACACTCTTGGCTCCATTTCCAGATCTGGTTAAATTCTGTATACTGACACCTTTAACGCCTTCACGACTAAGTATGTATATATACGTCCTTGGCCATGTCCCTCCCTCTGATGTGAGCTCACGTTCACATCATTCTTTGTATTTATACAGCTGATCTCATCAGCTGACATGTGTAGCTAAAAGTGATACAATCGGTGCTGTTATAACTTTTTGGATCATGCTGTCATATAACTGGATGACCCCAACACCACTTCTTCCAAACGCTGGAGCATACTGTTGTTATCTTCTCTAGTGTTGCGCCGCATGCCGTTCCCGTTGTGTCAACAGCACATTCTGTTATATGAAGAGGAACTGAGGGCTTTTGATATGAAAAAAAAATAAAAGAATTACAGTTAATTAATCATGAAATTAATTAATTAATAATTATTTAATAATTGATATTTAATTAACTATTATAATTTAATTAATTATAATTAATTAATTATGAAAAAAAGAATGAAAGAATTACAGATAATTAATGTTAAGAAGATTTGCACATATATGTGAATGACCCATACAAAAAACATGATTAGAATTTTTTTATGTAAAACTCAATCAAAAGATAAGAGGCACTCATTTTGTCTAGAGAAAAAAAGGTTCAATCTCCTGAGACAACCTTTCTTCACCATGAGAACCATTAATCTGTTGATATCCTTGATCGAAACGCTGGTCATAGTGGTAACTGTCAATCGTTTCAAAAAAGCTTGATTTCTTTAAAACAATATGTGGGTTCACCGAACTTAAGGTTCAGAATTATCCAATTTTTACAAGCTAAAACTACAGGAAAAACTCATATATAGATAAATTTATTGGTAAAATTAAAAATCTACTGTTATTAGTGTTACAATGTGATCAATGACAAAGCTATAGGAAACAAACCCACCCCATATACACCCCACAGGACACACAATATCTACTATTTGGAAGGAGGAAGAAGGTCTATACAGTCTCTGAGTCCGCAGCGGTGTGTCAATAACCTTGTGATGCGACCGTCCCTAGATACGTCTGGACACGCATGTCTCCAGATCAATTATCCAGGAATAATGGTATATATCCGTGACTAAAATATGTCACGTCACTTTCATAAATAACCTCTAGTAGGTCAGTCTGTTTACTTACGTCGATAAGTCATAGCCCAATACCCCCGTCCAGAGTCCTCAAGAATAGTGAAGAAGATGAAGACCTCAATATCCGACCAACTATGTGGTCTCACAACCTGTCCTGGTATTGTATTTTGGATTATGTACTGTTCATTAACAACCTGCTTTTTTTATTTTTTTTAAATCATTGTATTTATCCTAAAATAGCACTTTAGATACTTAGATATTTTCATTAGTTAGCTGTCAAAAACAGTCATACAGTCATCTGGGCAATTACCAGACATGTCAATTAGCTGCAGCAATGGCAAGATTCATCTCATGCTCTCTACAGGGACTTGTGTGATGTCACGACCAAGTGACCGTAATGGGTGAAGCTAAGCAGGCCTTGCGTGTACAATGTAAGTCACACCGCTCGTTACGATCACATGTCATGACATCACACAGGTCCTTGTAGAGAGCATTAGATGATTTTCGGTTTTATTGCAGTTGAGTGATATCTGCTATGATTGTATGACTTTCAGGATTCCTTTAAACTCAATGGACATAAGTGTTTCTTCAACTGTACTATGTAACTATATAACATAACTATATAATAAAAAGGTATGTGATTACAAATAATCTATCATAAATCCTAATAAACTGTAGGGCAAACTCTTTGTGTCTGTCGAGTTTTCCGTCTAACCTCTGTAGTTGATTTATCTAGTTTATACAGCACTGTAAACGTGATTACTACTGTCCTGCGCAGCATGGCGCTGAGCACAGGACAAGATGCTGACTGCTTCAAAGGTTGCCGACATCTGTCTTTGTTCTTGAGATTATTGACATAAATTAGATAGTAATCCAGTAGTCCTCATTATTTGATTAGTATTCAGCCAACCACACCCTGATTTGTTCTCCCACCTAATGTCAACAAATGGCAATAGATGAGCTTTAGCTATATTTACCTGATGTAATCTCACTGTGTATCCACCTAAGAGGGGTTTGATGACTCCAATATTCACTGCTTAGAGCATTCTAATACAGTCTAATAAAGTCATTTTGCAATGTAATAAGTTTAAAAAAAATGTTAAACTTAGCTCATAAGTCAGAGCTAAACAGAATTCAGAAAACGTCAAAGAAATACATTAAGAAGTTGAGCCATGTTATACATTTCTTCATACAATGTCATAGATGGTCAAAAGTCAGTGGCTGCACAGACTATTGTACAACTCCCTTTCGATTTTTTTTTATCTCTGAGTGCACACGCTCAATGATAGAGAAATGTCAACCAGACTGCAATAAGCATGTTGCAGAATAAAGACATATGACCAGTCACAGGGCTGTGGTCATTCTGATGGAGTCGACACTAGACCACTAAGACTAATGATTGACTGCAGTGGCTAGTCTACTTCAGCCTAACAACAGAGACCAATAATCGTAGCAGTAAGACATTGGTGGAGAAGCAGTGTGCAATTCAGAGTTTATTATTTTTGCCTAGAGCAAGCTATCATAAAAAATAACTTTATTAATGGGACACCCCTTTAAAGAGAACCTGACATCTGATACATGCAGCCAATCTAATGGCAGCATCTTGAACAGGACTCTGAAGCGCTATGGCATTTCAGAGAAAACTATACTTTAATTACTGCCAGAGATTAAGCTGCGCTGGAGACTAGTTGGTTGGTCCCTAGTGGCTTCTTCTCACTCACTACCTTGGGTACAGGCGCATATAGGTAGAGACGTCACTCAATGTTAGCTGGTGGGGAGAAAAAGTATGTTTTTTCTTTGAAACGCCATAGCATTTCAGAGTCAAATATACTGGGTAAGATCATACAGCCAGAGCCTGATGCATACTGCCACAGGATTGGGCAGAATAGCTATCAGATGTCAGGTTTCAGGTTCATTTTAAGCTCACAATTTAATTATATGGGCTGATATTTGGTGAAGGAGCCCCGGGGAACGCTGCTGTGTGCCCTCTAACTGTGTCCGCAGATTTGGAAATAAACGTGCAGGTCCAGACCTGAGAGTTAATGAGTATGTGTGGGTGTTGTCCAAACATGTCAGGTGTAGGTGTGCTGCTGGGGCTCCTGGTTCTGGGGTTATAGGACCGTTTCAGATATCGGCCATTTGTAATCCTGTGCTGTACTGCCTTGACCAACCCCCAGGTTTGGCGACCCGTAATATCTTTCATATCTCGTCGCTCAGGGGATGTGGACTTATTTCGGATGTGCCGTAGTCGAGACCTCTCTTAAAAGAGGGGGTACTGTCACGAGCTTAGTTGGCGCTGACCTTGCTGGATGCTGCTGTGTATGTGTTTGTCTTTAAGAGCTGCATGATTGATAGTTGTGAAGGTCCTGGGCCTCCTGTCTTCTGCTCCAGAACTGCATTCAGTATGAGGTTCGGCTGCTGGTTGAGGGCTTAATGTGTGACTCACATGGGCTCCCCTCCCCCTGGCCTTTAAGTAGCCTCTCCTTCAACCAGGTGGTGCTACTGATAGAGTTTCACTCTATGCCTGGAAGCTGTGCTGTGCTGACCTGTGTGTTTGTGTTGCTGAAGTCCTTTCCTTTGGAGTTGCTGTATCCCAGTTCTGTGGAGGGAAGTGAGGGGGGAATAGCGCAGGGCTGGTGGAGGAGTTTTAGGAAGAGGCTTGAGGCCCGAACCTTCTCACCTTCAGAGATACCTTCGGGATCAGGGCCATTCAGGGTTCCTAGTCTAGGGTCAGACTAGTCTTCCCTGGTCACCCTGCCCATAACTGCCATTCCCTCATCAGCATTCTCACTACACCGTGACATTAAGCCACTCTCACCAAACTTTTAAAGACACCGCCAGGGTCACGGAGCCGGGTCTCGGTCCCTGTGATCCCTGTGATGAAGCCTCAAAGCCCGATTCCAAGTATCCTAAGGCCCTAGAGGGGCGTGTCAACTTGGCGTCATGAACAGGATCCACCTGCCCGATGCCACGGGCTTTGTAGGCCTTACTGACTGTGTTTAAGAACTTTGAACTGTGCCCGGTTGAAAGAACAAGCGCCATGACTATCAAGGAGGGAGTGGTGCGGCCTCCCTTCATGGGTCAGGTCATAGAGAAGCCTCTCAAAAAGACTTTTGTGCAGCAGAACTTGCCAGTCAGCCAGAGAGATCCACCCAGAAGTGTGTCCGACAGTGCCCAGAGAGAGAACTGCCCAGAGAAGGAAGCAGGAGACCTGGAGAGTCACACACACAGGAGCAAGATCGCAGCACAGTACCCGGACGTCACCGCGGAAGACAAGTACTACTCTGGAGAGATAGAGGAAGACATGGGGAAGCTGTTGCTCCTAGACTCAGGGTTCCTGCAGAGTGAGGTCGAGAGCCTGGGTCAGCAACTGAGAAAGGCCCAGGTGGAGGCGGTGGAGGCATGGAAGGATACCTTGCTGACCAAAGTGACCTGGAGGTGAACAATGTCGAGACCACCATCGCCAGCCCCAGAGGAAGAAGTGGAGGTGGGCGCTGAGGAAGCTGAAGATACCAACACGTCCCCTGGTGGCTGACAACACCCTGGTAGGACCCTAGATACTCTGTTCCCCCTAGTGCCTGGCCAGGACTGTAAAGACTTGCAGTGGACAGATTTACGGCAAAAATGGATGATATGTGTGAACAAGGCCTTATTCAATTTTTATCTCCTGCTTGTATTTATTTTCCCCAAATCACATATTGTATTCTCCCCGTGTGTGAGTGCTGAGTACTTGTGTTTTGGTTCTCCCCTGTCTGTCTATATCTGTGGGTTTAATCTTTGGGGAGAGAGGGAGTGGGAATCAGCTCAGGGCTGAGGAGGAGCAGGCGAAGGTGGAGACTCTTGCCTCTCCACCATCAGGAGTACCCCTGAGTTAGGGCAAGTTCAGGGTACCCTAGCTTGAGGGGCAGATCAGGCATCCTGGTTCCCCCTTTACCCTAAGTCATCCTACCGCAGTATTGCCGATACCGATCCAAAGATGCAACAATGAATAGATGGATGGCAGTGAGTAGTGGAGACGTAAGAAAGGTGAGTATAGGGGTTTATTATTTTTAACATTTTCATGACCCTTTATTGATTAGAAAAATAGCAGTCAGCGGGCCACCATTTTACTAAATCCTGTCAGAAACTAATTTAAAAAATCTGCACTTTAGCAAATGCAGATTTTTGTAAAATTTGAATTAAATTCAAATTTATTTGCTCATCTCTAGTTATGAAGGATTTACAGCTGAGAGCCTATGACACTGCCCTGACTGCTGAACACTCTGTGGACACTTTACGTCTGATCAACGAAGAACATACCAAACACATCAATCAATGTCTTTGGGCCTAGTAGCATGCATATGTAAATATATCACCAATGGAACGAGACAGCAGGCCAGATTGAAAATATACATAACTTTATTAATACAAAGTAGTATATACAAAAAATAATATAAAAATGAGGCAGCATACAGTGAGGCTGAAGATGGGAACACCTGTGCACAAATACATATATCCCCTATAGTCCCAATAGTTAAATCATTATATATCCTAATCAGGCATAAATGTAAGAAGCTAGATGGTAAAGTGTAAGAAAACATATATAAAAAATATGTCAAGCCATGATGGGATGAATTAATGTTATTACATAACTCAAACCGATCAGCAAAAAAAAGAACAAATGCCAACAATGTTTAGACAGTCATAGCCGGGCAAGAGTATATCACCTGTGGGGGAGAGAGCCAGTGACCCACTGCTGCGACCCATGTATGATTTGCAAGAAGTGTTGGTTGTGTAAGTCAGTTTGATTTTTAACTTGATTTTCTCTATAGCTAGTAATATGATTGGTAAAATATTGGTAATATGATTGGTAAAATTGTATATTTTTACATTAGTTTTCCTATCACCTATGTGATCATTTTTAGCTGTTTAAAGGGGTCAAAACTGCTGACAGGCCCCTGTGAAAGATATGTCACCCAGTAACTTGCTGAAATGTCATTTAGTACTCCCTGTCTCAAAATAGACTTGCCGTACAAACAGGCATTGTCATTGTATCCAAAGTACTACTCCCACAGGAACAGTCTTCCTCATTGGCAGTGACTAGACCCAAGGCTGCGTAGCTAATAAGACTGTATTGTAACAGACTGAACTGGTTGCCAATATGAAAGATACAGAAGTAGCTCTGAGCTCAAAAGGACCAAGCAGCATCAAGTAACTTCTGGCCTTATATAAATGAGGAACATGACCAGTCGAGATATTAAGTTCAATCAGAAATTTAATCAGAATAGTAACAAGTACAGAGTATAGGTCAATCAGGAATAACACTATCATCCCCTTCATTTCATCGGTAACTCCAGCCACTTCAGTAATCAGCTATGTGCAATGGAAATCGAAACAAACAAAGAAGGGATTCACGAGGAAGGACTCTTGTCTGGAGATCTTCATTTGTGAATGCTTCCTCTTTTCATGAAACATACAATTCTGCTACCTGGAAAATAAAGATAACTGAGCGGCTAAATAGCCAGCGCCAAAGTGCAACTCTAAGACTAGAAGTCCCAGAATTGTTTGTATGTTCCTCTATGTATAATTGAGTTACCACTAAGTACTTGTTTTTTGGTGCCTAAATTCTTTGGCTTCTTATAATATTGGCTTTATGGAGCGTTTGCCAGAGAAAGTGAAATCTCATGTGAACCGAGAGCCATGTGAGTGAATTCATTGCTTGTAAAGTGCGGAAAAATACAACATTCACTGCGAACCATCAGCCT
Source organism: Allobates femoralis (assembly GCA_033576535.1). Lineage (NCBI taxonomy): Eukaryota > Metazoa > Chordata > Amphibia > Anura > Aromobatidae > Allobates > Allobates femoralis. The sequence goes on along the minus strand of JARQOC010000002.1, from coordinate 184,336,852 downwards.
CACTGGCATACAGAGAATATGGCCAGAGTACTGTGGCTACAGGTTTCTAACTTTACAAGGTTAAGAATAGGGGCGTCCAATACACAACCTGATGGGCCCCGATGCACAATTTCTGGATCTCCATCAGTATATTTGGCAGATGTATGGGCCCCTATAGTGTTCTAGATCCTTCATCCCCTCCACGAAGCAGTCAATTTTCATTTTTTTCAGTTTTTGTTTTTCCTCCACTTCTTTCAAGAGCCATATACTTTGTATTTTTCTGTCCACATAGATGCATGAAGACATGTTTATTTGTGGGACAAGTTGTACTTTAGATTGGCACAATCCAATTTATCGCATGGTGTGCTAGAAAATGAGAAAAAAAATTCCAAGTGTCGTGAACTTGTGAAAAATAAAAACACGCAATTCTTTCACTGTTGTTTTTACAGCATGATGAAAATGACTCGGGAATATGATTATCTTCATCAATATGATTATCGCAATACCATACATGTCCAGTTTTTTATAATCATTTTAGTGGCAAAAAAAATCATAAGTTCGTAGAAAAATATATTCTGGGTTGTTTTGCCATTTTTCAAGCCCTGTAGCATTTAGATTTTTTGGTTGAGCTGTGCGACAGGGTTTTTTGCGAGGTAAGAAAATGTCTTTATTGATATTATTCTGGGATAGAGATGACATTTTCATCATTTCTCACAGTATTTTTATGGTATTACAGTGACAAGAAAAAAACGTAAATTTGGCATTTTTGAATTCTTTCAGTGTTTAGCAAAGGGGTTAATTATTTGTATATCTTGATAGATCACACTTTGCTAAATGCAGCATTTCCAACTATGTGTACTTTTTAATCACCGTTTTAATGGGTAAAAAAAGTGATGATATGAATCTCTATGACTTTTTTGCTGGAAAAGACGGTTATCAATACCATTGATGGCAACAAGATCAAGCAAATCAATGTTGGAACAAATCAAGCCAGACATGTCACTGGAAGCAAGGATCACAAAACTACAACTTGCCTACATTGGGCACATCATACAAAATGAGAATTAACTGGAGAAGAACATTATGGTAGGAAAAATAGAAGGAAGAAGGTGAAGAGGAAGACCAGCAACCTGATGGCTTGATAGTGTCAAGATAATGGCGGAGGCTCGCACAAGATCGATCTTCCTACAGAGCATTCATCTATCAAGTCGTAATTACTGATGGGCGAACCCGAACTGTAGAGTTTTGGAACCGTACCAAACACATAGTGTTCGTGCACAAGGTCCTGAACATGGGTTTCCATGGGAAACCCATGATAAAGTTCGGGTCCAGTTTGGATCCAGGGGCTGTAAAATAAAGCATACAATTATAAATAAATATTATACTTACCGGTCCCACGATGCATCCTACAGTCCTGCTGTATCCTGGCCACATCTGCTTCTGGGGCTGCTCATTAACTTCCGGCAATATTCACTGCACTGCTTGGCGCTCAGCAATTTTCAACCGGTGTCGGCAGCTTTCGTGCGGTGATGTCAGGGTTCACCCAAGTTCATTGCACGAGCCATGAACTCGGGTGAACTGTGACTGTCACTGTCAGCATCACTCTGCTTCTCACCTGCTAAACGCTTGTCTATACAGAGAGATGTAGCAGTGCTGTCCCTGTGGACTACTTCAGACTGAGGATTCTTTTTCTTTTTAATAAAGATGGAGTCTCTAAATGTGTTTTTTGTTTTATTTCTAATAAAAAAATGTATTTCACTGTGTTGTGTTTTTTTTTTTTACTGTTTACTAGAAATTCCTTGGTGGCCATGTCTAATTTGGCGTGACACCATGAATTTTGGGCTCATTACCAACTGAGAATACAAAACTGTTATTAACCCCTTTATTACCCAGTGTGCCACCACCATCAGGGCCTCTGGATGAGCAAGGTAAAGCACCTGGAAATGGTGCTATGATTAATGTGCCATCTGCAGGAGCAGCTGTGGGCTGCGGTTTTTTAGTGTGGGGGGCCAGAATGCTTGGGCCTTACCACGATGAGACATCATAGTAATGTAAAAATAGTAAATTGCAGGTACCAAAGAACAAATATCACCATACTGTTTCTGGAGACCAAATGAATATACCAATATTAGATCACATAACGGGAACAAATCTCACCATACAGTGGCCATACTGTATATCATCACCAACATCTGAACAAAGTCTACTTTACCAAGACCAATATATCAATAATACCATATGCAAAGGTAAAATACTGCCACTCCATGACCATGCCTCATATGACTATCACATAATGACTGACTAATAGCACCATATTTGTCAGTATCAACACTTACATTAACACAAGTGACAATATACGCAAGAGCTCTGTAGATCATATAATGTGAAGAAGAAAGTGATGGTCCAGCTCTCGATGAATAGTGCTCAAATGAAGATTTATTAATCAAATAATTTTCCAGTTGTCAGTACAGCCGGTGTTAGTGCTCATAATACATGGATATTAGATATACTGTACAGAGAGCATCGCTTTACATTTCTACGTGTGCTGCAGGACACAGGTCCGTGCATACCGAACATACGAGGGGTGAGCTGATTGCCTTTAACCAGATCATATAATGCACTGTTATATAGTAAATCCGTGGATTTACCAGTAACGGCACCAGTTATATTCATTATTTTTCTCTTCTTCATCCAGTTGATTTACATATGTAAGTTCTTAGGGGAGAATTTTATGGCCAGTAAGTCTCCCTCCGTTAGTTCTGCATTCACCGTGGGAAGAAAATTTCCTCCCTTTACTCCCTATTAGCAGTGTTTCACCCTTCCAAATCAGCCTTCTTGCTTTTCACTGATGAGGGGCAAACACCCTGAAGCATGTCTGCAAATTGAGTTAGCAAGTGAAGGTTAATCCCCAGTTACCAAGGTGAGAGACCAAATATGCAAACTTTTTAATCATGAAGCATTTTGGATCTTCTCCTTAAACACATGTCCCATATGGTCTCAACCAAAAACAGGATTCTATTTTGCAATATTAATTAGTCCTTATGGTCATATTTTTGTATTTTAAAGTACCGTATATACTCGTGTATAAGCCGAGTTTTTCAGCCCAAAAATTGGGCTGAAAAGTCTCCCCTCGGCTTATACACGGGTCATATACGTGGTTGGTGGGGGCTGTGTCCGGGGCTGGGGGGCTGGGGAGGCTGGAGGAGGCGGGGGGAGGCTTCTGAATGAGCGGCCCCGTCACGTGGGGCCGCTCATTACATATGCACTGCTTCCCCCTGTCAATCAGCGGCAGGGGGAAGCAGTGCATAACTAAATATATCCCCCCCAAGTGCTGGCACTTGCCCCCCCTGCTTGTAAGGCCCCCCCCGGCTGCTATTATTACCATCCTCTCCTCTGTCTTCATCGCGCGCAAGTCCCTCTGTGCTCCCGTCCTCAGTAGCATCCGGGGTCATGTGACCGGCCGGTCGCATGACGTCATCGCTATGCGACGGCCGGGGACCCGGATGCATGGAGGACGGGAGCACCGAGGCACCTGCGCGCGCGATGAAGACAGAGGAGAGGATGGTAAGTTAAGCAGCCGGGGGGGCTTAAAAGCAGGGGGGCAAGTGCCAGCATACACCTCTGGGGCTGCCTGTGTATACACCTCTGGGGCTGCCTGTGTATACACCTCTGGGGCAGCCTGTGTATACACCTCTGGGGCAGCCTGTGTATACACCTCTGGGGCAGCCTGTGTATACACCTCTGGGGCAGCCTGTGTATAAACCTCTGGGGCAGCCTGTGTATACACCACTGGGGCTGCCTGTGTATACACCACTGGGGCTGCCTGTGTATACACCACTGGGGCTGCCTGTGTATACACCACTGGGGCTGCCTGTGTATACACCACTGGGGCTGCCTGTGTATACACCTCTGGGGCTGCCTGTGTATACACCTCTGGGGCTGCCTGTGTATACACCACTGGGGCTGGGGCTGCCTGTGTATACACCACTGGGGCTGGGGCTGCCTGTGTATACACCACTGGGGCTGGGGCTGCCTGTGTATACACCACTGGGGCTGGGGCTGCCTGTGTATACACCACTGGGGCTGCCTGTGTATACACCACTGGGGCTGGGGCTGCCTGTGTATACACCACTGGGCTGGGGCTGCCTGTGTATACACCACTGGGGCTGGGGCTGCCTGTGTATACACCACTGGGGCTGGGGCTGCCTGTGTATACACCACTGGGGCTGGGGCTGCCTGTGTATACACCACTGGGGCTGCCTGTGTATACACCACTGGGGCTGGGGCTGCCTGTGTATACACCACTGGGGCTGCCTGTGTTACACACTGGGGCTGGGGCTGCCTGTGTATACACCACTGGGGCTGGGGCTGCCTGTGTATACACCACTGGGGCTGGGGCTGCCTGTGTATACCACCAACTGGGGCTGGGGCTGCCTGTGTATACACCACTGGGGCTGGGGCTGCCTGTGTATACACCACTGGGGCGGGCTGCCTGTATACACCACTGGGGAGGCTGCTGTATACACCACTGGGAGGCTGCGTAAACTGCTGGGGCCTGTATACACCACTGGGAGGCTGCTGTATACTACGACTGGGGAGGCCTGTATACCTGTGCTGGGGTCCACCCTCGGCTTATACACGAGTCAATAGGTTTTCCCAGGTTTTGGGGGCAAAAGTAGGGGGTCGGCTTATACACGGGTCGGCTTATACACGAGTATATACGGTAGATGTTTTAGGTATGTATTTTTTCTGAATGAATGTTCGTCAATATAGATTGGATTATTGTGCACCCCAATCTTCTCAATGACGTACTTGTAGTAATATGACTGGCTTAAAATTGCTTGAATTTGATGGGCATGCGCAGCAATGCCCTGCCAAGGTTAGGCCCCAGATCAGCCTATTTTGGCAGAGCTCCCTGAAACTGGTGTGAAAATACCAAAAGGCACAATATTTTTGTGCAACTTCACACTGTTGTGAACACGAGTTTTCTGTCAAAGGTACTTTTGATGAATGACCCACAAAGTGCTCAGATCAGTACACACGTTATGCTATGATTAAGGCCGGGGTCATATTAGCGTATTGCATTGTATGCCAGAGCATTGGATGTGATATGCTAATGACACTTGGCTCAAGCTCTGCTGCGAGTGTGATTGAGTGTCATGCAACAGTGATCCAATCATGTGATCGGAACACAGGTGCGAAGAAAAGATGGAGAGATAAATATCTCCATTTTATCCATTGCTTATTTGTGCATATATCCCAGTGCACTTGAATGACATCCGAGTTCAGTCCAATGTTTACCCATAGACTTGTATGGGAATGCATGATCCGAAACTTGCTGACAATCTCAACATTGTCAGCGAGGTTCCCATCATGCATTCCCATACAAGTCTATGGGTAAAACATTGGACCGAACTCGGATGTCGTTCAAGTGCAGTGGCTGCGGCTTTTTCCTCAGTCCCATTAGGGCTGAGGAAAAACTTGCAGATCTTTGCTGCCTCATTGCCTAATATTGGGCCAAGTGCAATGCAAGATTGTTTCGCCATAGACGAGTCATAATGTGACTCCGACCTTAGAGTCATAATTGATCCAAAATGTAATGCGCTCTTTGTCTTTGGATGTAATATGTGGATGAGTAAATAAAGCCAAGCAAGGATTTTCAGCAGGAACCGAGGTGCTGTAAATCTCTCTTATTTAACTCAAGAAGAATACTAGTAACCCTCCACTTTTCATCGGTAACTCCAGCCGCCTCAGTAATCTGCAATGTGCAATGGACATTGAAGAAACAAAGAAGGGATTCACGAGGAAGGACTCTTGTCTGGAGATCTTCATTTGTGAATGCTTCGTTTTTTCATGAAACATACAATTCTGCTACCTGGAAAATAAAGATAACTGAGCGGCTAAATAGCCAGCGCCAAAGGGCAACTCTAAGACTAGAAGTCCCAGAATTGTTTGTATGTTCCTCTATGTATAATTGAGTTACCACTAAGTACTTGTTTTTTGGTGCTAATGTTTTTGGCTTCTTATAATTTTGGCTGTAAGGAGTGTTTTCCAGAGACAGTGAAATCATATGTGAGACCCCAGGGGGACTGGGAGCAATGTGAGTGAATGCATTGCTTGTAAAGTGCAGAAACATACAAAATTCTCTGCAGATTACCAGCCTCACTGGCATATAGATAAAATGGCCATAATGACTACATATTTCCAATTATACAAGGCTGAGATGAGGTCAGCTGGGGGCAAAAAAAGTATCAATTTGTAAGAGGTCCATTTCACTCACATATAAAAAATTAGGAATTTTTGACCGTCGTCTTAATTTTAATTTAATAAATCAATAGTGTACATCAAAATAAACAATTTTGTAACATATTATATCAAACAAATTTGCCTTTTCATCTTCCTGAACTGATCTTTCATTTTCAAGGTTCTCAATTCCCAGGAAAAATCTGTCTCCAGTGAAAATAGATTTTTATAAGATTCTCTGCAGAATGAGGTGAAGGAGGAGCTCTGCCTTTAACGCCTCTCTCCTCCATGCCCCTCTCTTCTATGATAGAATCTTATCAGCAGCAGCTGTCATCTCTTATCTCAGTAATGTAATCTGTATTCATTGAATTGAGAATGAAAGATCAGTCCAGGAGGAGAAAAAAACACTTTTGTCTAAATAGATACATTACAAAGTTTCTTATTTTTAAGTGTACTATTGATTTAGCAAATATACTAAAATGATTGTAACACTTTAATAGTGATAAGTGAACTTTGCTAGAACACATTCTCCAAATTCAAATCTGGGTTGTATTTTGCATTGTTCACTCGCCCCCTCAAACATGAACATTTTGCTGAAAAGTCGGGAAATTCGGGTTTTGTTTGGCAACTGTTCGAATGAAAAAAGCATAAGGCTGCCTTCACATTTGCAGATGCCTCCGCAGCGTTCTGCGGAGGCATCTGCAAGCCTCTGCATGCAGACCACAGCCCCTATCTTTATAATGGAGCTCACGGTGTCTGCAGATGCTTGCAGATCGCCGTGCGTTCCCATTGCTCACAATGAGTGATCTGTGCGCAGGCGGATGCGTGAGCACAAATCACACACTCTTGCCCGCACCAGGGACGCAACATGTCGCGTCCCTGGTGCAGACGAGACTGTGTGATCTGTGCGCAGGCATCCGCCTGCGCACAGATCACATATGGGTGTGAATGGGTGCGCACGGTCATGCGCTGTCAAGCGCAGCACCGTGCGCTCCCATTATAAAGATAGGAGCTGGTGGCCGCTGCGGTCACATTGCGGACTCCTCCGCAGAACGCTGCGGACGGGAACGCTAATGTGAAGCCAGCCTAAGAGCATTTCCACTAAAGCTTCTCTTCTACGTTATGATGACTATCAGGGTCTAGGATAGTGATGGGAGGTGTTTGATGAGGGGAGGGGAGGGGAGGGGAGGGGGAGGGGAGAGGTCTCAGATCAGAGAAGCATGGGACTGCATTTTTTCTTTCCTGCACTTACTATGTGGATGTTCAGGTCCAGCAGCCAATCAGGGCACATAAACCATCCACAACTTGCAGAGGGCTTCTGTGATTGGCTGGCTAAATCACATATCCCTTGGCATATAAGAAGGAGCCATTTATCGTTGTCGCCATTTTCACAGTGTTACATCTTAAGGATGTTCCTGCTGCCACTGCTGCTGTGTGCCTGCTAGATAGATATGCAAATTGTCACTTCAGTGAGGAAGTTACCCCGAAACACAGCATCTGCAGTTTGGGGTTCTGATCCGGCACAAATCCTTGGTCATATTAATAGGCTTGTTAAAGAGTCAATTATGACTTTGAGGACAGCTACCGAAAGGTAGCGCTAGAGTTCATTCATTTCCTCTCTGAAGTGACAATTTGCATTTTTCCCAGAGGAGTATTGCGGCTATAAGACTCCTTATCAGCTTATCTACTTTCTTAAAGCTGGCGGACAGATTCCTCTTCATGAGGTAAAAAGCTAGTTCTCCAGATGCTAGATAGATAGACAGATAGCTAGCGAGAAGTGACTGGATTTATTGTTAGACAGATAGATAATAGCCCTTTTTAGGCATAGAACTAGTGTCTGCCAAATCTGCTGTATTCCCATCCACAGACTTTTTTTTGTCATATAAGCAGTATTTGATAAATCTCACAAAATATTTCCCATACTCTTTTTGGGCATAGAATCAGTGCTTGCAAATCTGCTGTATTCCCATCCACTGTTTTTTGGGGCATAAAAGGTGTGTTTGATAAATCTCACTAAATATTGCCCTATATTCTTTTTGGCTATAGAACCAGTGTTTGCCAAATCTGCTGTATTCCCATTCAGGTCTTTTGTGGCAGAGATCAACTGAGTTCCAACTGAAATCAAGCGGCGTTCAACTGTCTGCTGGAAAGAGTGTGAGATTTCAAACACAGGCACTTTCGTACCAAGTTTGCATGCACTTGGGATCCCGTCACCCATATAACTCTATGGCAACGTTAACACAGAGTTACACTACGGTAACCCTGCGTTAATGCAGCCGATCAGCGCACCCATCAAGACAGATGCCACAACTAATGTGGATCTAGCCTTACCAAAAGATCTGCTCAACAAACACTGGCTTGTCCTAACAAAAGAAAAATGTCAACTTCTGTTAGTGGATGGCGTACTGTCATCCCTTTTTTAGGCAGCAGCACATCATTACTACTTGTAAATACCACACCAATCACTGCATCTTCAGCCATCACTCTGCCTCTAGGCAGCAGCGGTGAAGGTTCTGCAGTTCACATGGGTGCCAACCCTTGCCTAGAGTGGGCCTCACGTTATCTATAAAATTTGTCAAAAAAAATCTTAGTAGAGGAAAAAAAGTAATTAATTTGACTACTTCATGCATGAACCGTCACATGGACAAGCACCATAGGTTACAGTGGCAACCTCACTGTGCTATAATGGGGCTAAGATATGGCATTGTTCACACTCAATTTGCGTAAACAAATAAACAGCAGTTAAAAAATTGTCTTTATAACTCTTTTTTACGCTGTTCACCTTGCGCTAAAAATGATTAGGCTTGGCTACTAACACTCTAAAAAACGCTGGATGAGCTGGATGAGCTAGAGTTTTATTGGTAGCATTTTGGGCCACATAATGTATTTTGATCACTTTCTATTCCGCTATTTGTGATTCAGAATCAAGAAGAAACAGCAATCCAGAATTATTTTTTTTACGACATTCGCCATGTTGTAAAGGTGATAAGACAGCTTTATTCTTCAGGTTAGTACGAATACAGTAATACCAGATTCATATTGTTTTTTTATTTTAATGTTTTGCCACTTTTACATCATAAAAACAATTTTCTAAAAAAAAAAATGTTTTTGCAGTGTTTTATTCTAAGAGCTATAGCTTTTTTTTATGGTTTTGCTGATTGAGCTGTATGGTTGCTTGCTTTTTGGCTTTCAGCTATACTATTTCTATTTACATATCACTTTTTGATTGTTTATTATTCCACTTTTTTGTCAGCTGTATGAGGAAAAGACATCATTTTTGCTACCGTACTTAATTTTTTACTGTGTTCACTAAAGGGGTTAACTAGTATGACAGTTTTATAGATTGGTTGTTCCTGACATGGCAATATGAAATGTTTGTACTATTTTTGTATAGTTTTGTTTTTACATAAAAATATACATTTATTGGTAGAATTTTTTTTATTTTTTTGTTCTTTATTTTCTGATTTTTAAAAATATTTTTACATTTTATTTTTTTACTTTTTAAAAACATTTTTACTTAGCCCCTACATGGAACAGTAATTTTTATTATTACTGGTATAATGTATTGCAATGCACTAGTATTGCAATATATTATACCTGTCAGTGCTGCACTCACAGAAACCTCTTATATCATGCTTCTGGCATGGCCAATGAGACTTTGCATAGCTGGCTGACACGGAAGTTGTCATGACGTTGTCGAGACAACCTCAGATTGCCGTGGCAGCGATGAGGCCCACATAATCACATTGTGAGTGTCCCAATCGCTTGAGAGAGGAGTGTATTCCCTCTCCCAGCCTTCTAAATACTGCAATCGTTATTGATCGCGACATTTAGGGGGTCAAACAGACTGTAACAATTGGAGCTTCACTATAACTTACTCGAAACTCACATCACTGATTGAGCGGGCACAACTACTGTGCCCCACACAATAGCCATAACGTATCCATACATTATCGGTTGGGAATACCTTGCCAACCATGACATATAGATATGTCTAATGTCATGAAAGGGTTAATGATTGAATGCTGAAGAAAATATTTCAATTGTAATAGCAAAATTCAAACTGCAAAATATTACTATATGGAACAATATTTTATCACAAAAGCACTCTTACTGCCCTTTGCTATTTCTTCCCATACACATTAGATTACAATCTGCCCAAATTCACCCATTCGGCCAGACCAGATGACCATCTAATGTGTATGGGGCCTACTGACTTTCCCTGATACACAATATGGATGGGGCGAATGTCTACTTCACGCTTCCCTTTGAAAACACGTGAACATTTAGCCAAGTACCCGTGTGTATGTAGGTAGATTGGCAGAGATAGCTGTTGACCATAATGAGTTGGCAATTACAGTATCTAAAGAGGAAAGGCAATTAGATGGGAAGCAAACACAATATTACAAGAAGCAATAGCATTGACACTACAGGTTATAAATTATCAGCCTTTAAAACAACTAAAAGAGGAACCTGCTTATCAATGTATGTTTATAATCTAGTAACTGCAAAGTACAGACATTTACTATAGAGGATGGTCTTTATGTAGAGGAAGGGTAACATTTTTGTAGATTCTTGTTCTAGCAGTTGCTCACAGTATAAATTTACTGTCATGTAATTCATGCTGCATCTTCCCTATTAATATGAATTGTAGCCTGGCTGCATTTTTGTAATGATGCCAAATTGATTTTTAACTGTAATGAAACTGTAAGGATGAGGCAGCGTTCACACATAGTGTAAATGTTGTGCTTCTTTTTTTCCAAAGAAATTCTGCAAGGTTTATCTGTCAAAGCAAAGTGTAAGTGATTTCATGAAATATTCAACCCACGGTGCATCTACAGACGCTTCTGAACTGTGCGGTTTTGGTCCTTTTTTTCTCTCGAGGATTCTATGTGGAGCCTACAAAAAACACATCTAAAAAACTGCAGTTATTTTTTTAAGTGCAGTATCAAAGCTTTTCTGTACTATAACGCACACATTATAAACACTGCTTCACATCACATCAATGCTCAGCTCAGTGAACGGGGAGCTCCCTATCCTTGTACTATAAACAAGAGACTGAAAAAATGAAGAAGGGGAGTGCCCCCCCTCCTTTACTGAGCTGAACATTTATATTGCTTCCAATTGCTGTGTGCGTCCATTTTGGGACCCAGGTCACTCTTTACCTTTTTTTCACATTGAGATCAGTTTTGAAACATGGAATGGTTTTTCAATTAGAAAGAAATAGGTACTGTCCCGATATGGCTAGGGTCACATTTGCGTCATGACCCTAGACTGACGCATCCATCATGAACTTAATGCCATGCTGGCATAGCGCATAGCATTAACGGCAGGTAACGCTATACGCCACCTGTTTGTCCATTGCTATAGTGACGTCCAGCTTACTGCACCCGCCGCCTCCACTAAGCATACCCGGATATGCACTTTTGCAGAGCGCACAGGAAAAACTGCTCGCAGTGTTTTCCTGTGCACTGATCAAAAGCGCATATCCGGGCATGCTTAGTGGAGCTGGCGGGTGCATGCTGCATAAGGTTAGCATAGCAAGGCACAGGCAGGCGGTGCATAGCTTTACCTGCCGTTAATGCTATGCTTTATGCCTGCCTGGCATTAAGTTTTTCGCGCATCCATCAGGCTAGAGTCATAACGCAAGTATGACCCTAGCCTATGGGTACACCATGACGTGGTGGGATGGCTTCTTATTTTTATGGAAAAATGTATTTACTAAGTACCCTGTTATTTATTAGCACTTGATTTTTACTCATTTATTTATGGCAGGGTATTTTTTCATACAGTTTTTTCTTAGGTATTGTCTGTTTAGTGGCTAGTGTGAACATGCTTCCATTCTGCATGTATACGAAATTGACATAATTCAGTTTTTTCTTAGGTTTTACCCACCCAAAATGGTATAATTAAAAAAGTCAGCTCAAGACGCAAAAACTAAGCACCTATATAGCCAATATATATTCCAAACATTGAAAATGCTGCAGGTCTTGGAAAATGGCAACAAAAGAGCAATTTTTTTTTTTTTTTTACAAATTTCTGTTTTTTTCACCACTTATATCACAGTAAAAGTATACATGTCTGGTATCTATGAACTACTACAGAATAGGAAAATCATACTGACATGTTTTACAATATTGTGAACATGGCAAATTAAAAGCCCCAAAAAACATTGTGGAATTTCATTTTTTTGCAATTTCACCGCACTGGGAATTTTTTCCCATTTTCCAGTACACTATATGGTAAGATAAATTATGTCATTCAAAAGGACAACTCATCTCACAAAAAAACAAGCCCTCATGTGGCTATATTGATAGAGAGATATAAAAGTTTATTGCTTTTGTAAGAGTTTCCATTACACATAGGTCTTAAGTTATAGAAACATTGCAAAATCGTTCCATGCATTAAGGAACCAAGTGCGCTACATTTACTAATGATTCTGCTTTGCATCTTTCACAGCTTCTTATTACTAGTGCATCTCAGTGAATTAGAATATCATCAAAAATCAATATCATATTGCCATGTTTCAGGGCATCTCTGGGTGCCATAAAACATGTTGACTCATAAATCAATATTATATTCACCCTTTGATGCCTCGCGGAATATGGTGGCACAGTTTTTAACCCTTCATCCTCCCTACTTTAAGTCTCCGAGATAATGACCGTTGGGTTTTCATTGGCTGTAAGCCATAATCATCAACATTAACAGAAATAAACACTTGAAATAGATAACCCTGTTTCTAATGATTCTATATAATATATGTGTTCAGTTTTTATATTGAATTACTGAAATAAACTAACTTTTTGATGATATTCTAATTCATTGAGATGCACTAGTACTTATTAATATGTCTCTGTGAGGCATCGACTGGATGATTAATCCTTATTAATTCAGTAAAAGACAAAATTTGACTATCTGATCCATGAAAATCTCGAACATGAATAATTCATTTTGATTATCCTTTTCAAGTAAAATCAGAACGTTTCCTAAAACAAATATTTAGAGGTCTATTGTTTTTCCAATATAAAAATAAGAATACAGACAAAAAGAAATTACATAATTGACAAAACCTGTTGGTAAGAATGAAATCCATTATCAAAAATTCTTTACCTACTTTTAGAATTAAAAGCAAAAGGAAGTGACCACATTTGTAATTTCCCACTTTTACTGCATTCTTTAACCAATTCCGGCTTCCTTTTTGTTTTTCCACATTCCTTCCTTCCTTGCCCTAATAAATCATTCAAATTCTGACACCTATGGAAGGAAACTGTGGTGAATGGCAGCTCTATGTTAAACCTGGGTCATCAATCAATTGCGTTGTATTATAGGTGTAATATTGTCTGACATAGGACATTAGTGTAGAGCTTATAGTCAGAAAGCAGGCTTCTGAAATTACTAGTTCAGGATAACCTCATTCTCGCAATTTTGACATAAGCTCCTAAATTTGGATCAAAAAGATCTCACGGCAGTTATTGATCTTTAACGAACAAGTAAATGACTGTAAGGCAAGAATGGCTTTGTATGATGATTACTATTGCAATGTAGCAGCAGATTTGTGGCAGTAGGTTTTCGATAGTGCCTTGTACAGTGGGGAAGAAAGTGTTTAGTCAGCCACCAATTAAGCAAATTCTCCCATTTAAAGAGATGAAAGAGGCCTGTAATTAAAATCATCGATAGACCTCAACTATGAGAGACAAAAGGAGAAAACAAATCCTGAAAATCACAGTCTGATTTGGAAAGAATTTTTTTTTCAAATTTTGGTGGAAAATAAGCATTTGGTCACTTACAAACAAGCAAGATTTCTGGCTCTCATAGACCTGTAACTTCTTCTTTAAAGGGTTCCTCTGTCCTCCACTCATTACTGTAGTACTGGCACCTGTATGAACTTGTTATCAGTATAAATGACAGCTGCCACAACCTCAAACAGTCACACTACAAACTCCACTATGGTGAAGACCAAAGAGCTGTTGATGGACACCAGAAATAAAATTGTAGCCCTGCACCAGGCTGGAAAGACTGAATTGCAATAGGCAAGCAGCTTGTGTGAGAAAATTCAATGTGGGAGCAATAATTAGAAAATAGAATAATACAAGACCATCTGATAATCTCCCTCGATCTGGGGCTCCACGCAAGATCTCCACCCATGGGGTCAAAATAATCTCAAGAACGGTGAGCAAAAATCCCAGAACCACAGGGGGACCTAGTGAATGACCTGCAGGAGCTGGGACCAACATTACACAGGCTACCATCAGTAACATACTACGCCACCAGGGACTCAGATCCTGCAGTGCCAGAAGTGTCCCCCTGCTTAATCCTTACATGTCTGGGCCTGTCTGAACTTTGCAAGAGAGACATTTGGTGATCCAGAAGAGTATTGGGAGAATGTCATATGGTCAGATGAAACCAAAGTAGAACTGTTTGGTAGATACACAACTTTGGTATTTGGAGAAGAAAGAATGCTGAGTTGCATTCAAACAACACTATACCTACTGTTAGTGAACTTCATCTGAGATGCTTTTTAGTTTCAACCACAATTTTGTTAAAAACATCAAATCATGGACCAGACAAATCGCGCCTAAGGTAACATACAGTATATCATAAACAGAACACAAAATGAGATGTCTATTTTAAACATGAAAATGCAAAGTGAATTTTATTTTTGCCAGAAAGAAAGTGACGGTATACAAAAACAAGATATGCAGCACAGTATGGCAGGCTAGCACCCAGAGAGCACACTGGATATGATGACAGAGGCATATAAATGCAAGATGGCAGGAAGGTTGGATCAACCAGGATGTATCATTCACTTATACAATTATGGTGTCAAGTTATAGATTATCCTTGCGTTGACAAATTCAGTGCATACATTAAGGTATAACAGAGTAGTAGATGTATACACTGAAGAAGATCAAACCGAACCACAACCTCCTGTATACTTACTCTATTGTTTTATATGTTGGATGTATGGATAATGCTCAGTGTAGATATATTTCTCTTTATAAAGGCTTAGAAACAAATTAGCTAGAGTGCAGGCTATCAAAGTTCCTATGGCACAACAATTTGTTTGCACAGACCACTTTTATCATACAGCAAAGCTTACATAAAAATGAGAAAGTTCTGGCAGCTAATGACTATGAATCAATGAACAAAAAAAGTAGGTCCCAACTACAGAAGAGCATGATGACTTACAATGTCACACCAGCCCTAGAATATCAGTAACAGATTTGCGGGCCTTATATCCAGCTGCCAGGTACACTGACTTGAACCAGAGTTCCATGAAGCAATACACTCACCTCTAGTCCCACCATCCTGGATACAGTGGGGCAGTCCTGCATTTAGATCATTGTCCTGCAGTCTCAGGTATCTGCTAAATGTCCCTTACAACCAACACACTCTGACATCTCCTGCTGCCATTGTAGAAAGAAATGGTGAATTGGGTTGGTGGCTGTGGGTATGGTCAAAATAATTTGTTCCTCTTTCTGTATATAACAAATAAAAAAAAACATTTCTAAATATAATTATTTAAAAATTAAGAATAATTAAAAATTAATTACAAATTTTGGCTAAGTACAAAAATGTGCAAACCATGCAAGGGGCACCCATAGTATGCAAATCTGTCTTTTTCCCAGCATTCCTAGTGGCACTTCATCACTCTGCAGCATGGAAGTGATCTATGTGCCCTGAGCAGTGGGAAATAGTTGCTCAGAGCAGAGACCATGTTCAGTGCTGTCAATCAACAGAATGTGTGTATGCAGCTCCCGGGGCTAAGTTGTTACTTTATCATAAGACTTTTGCAGTGGCGTAACTTCAGGCCTCGGGCCCCGATGCGAAAGCTCCAACGGGCCCCCAATTATTGCAAATCTTTAGTAGTATTAGTCTTTTTCTATGGCCAAAGGTCGTTTGGGGCCCCCCTAGGCTGCAGGGCCCGGGTGCGATCGCAACCCCTGCACCTATTGTAGTTACGCCCCTGACTTTTGCCTTCCTGTCTTTAGATACCCTGCTCATCATTGTCACCATGGTCTGTGCTCTGATCGGAGTGAGCAGAGTGTAGTGTTGTACTGATAAACAGGGAAACTGCATAGACAGGCAGGGAGAATCCTTCTGATACAGTAAAAGTATGACCCTGGGAGCAGCACACACAATGTCTGCCACTGTCAGTGCACTTCCTGCTCCTTTTGCCCATGCAAGTGAAATAATAGCATGTCTGGTGCATAGAGATGAGCAAAGGTTCAGTTAGGTTGGCGAACAAACCCGTATGGATGTTCGGGTTCAGTGATGCTGTTCGAGACCCAAACTTGACCCAAGCCATCACTGATTGGCAGTTCAGTGCTCTACCCACATACAGCCAGCAATAAGCAAACCACTTCTGGGTTGGGAGGACAGGAATTTCTCTTTTTTTAACATCCACACTATGGCTGATAGCTCTGTTTTTACTCTAAGTGCAAGCCGATCAAACACTGCAAGTGGCTCAAACTGGGCTGGGCACCAAGCAAACCAGAGTACAGCGCTGCATGCTCCTGCTCTATGAATATGCAAATCACCCAAACACCAACCCCAAACAGGTTGGCTTATCGCTACTGGTGGAGAGGGGTCAATGAGAAGCTGTGCCACAAGATGATAGCATGCTTCCATTGAAAATCAGTATATGAATTAAAACTTTTTAAACAGATACTGACTTTCAAGGTTTTAAGGCACTATCTATCTATCTATCTATCTATCTATCTATCTATCTATCTATCTATCTAAAACAAATACACACATACATCTAATTCCACTGTTTATTTTTTAAGAAAAATTGATTTTTTGGTGATAATCCCCTTTAGATATGCCACTGTCACAAAATGACAAACACACTTAATGACATTAATTGATAGCATTTGAAACCCCCTTAATTGACATTTTCACCCTTTCTGTCATAGGACATAATAATTTCCTTCCCTTTTTTAACCCATAAGGAGAACAGAAAAAGAAAACTCTCATCATAGATATGAATCCAGCTTATAAGATAGTATCTAAAATAATGAATATTAAATGTTTTTAAAAAGCAAAATTACAGTGGAAATAGCACAACAAACGAATGACTCATAAAAAATTAGTAGAGATGTGACAAAGCCTTTTACAGAATGTCAAAAGAGGAACCAAACCTTGTCCTCGATAAAAATGAAGGAAGATAAAGCCTTTTCTAAAGACAAACACATCTAATTAAACCATAAACTAGCACAATCAGGACCATGTCCCATGAAAAAAAATGTCATTTTCTCGTTGCTCGACTTGGCATACTATTGTTTGATTAAACATAAAAACAAATATTACTAACATAATGACAAGGGGTTCTGCAGTTTTTTGGATACAAAACTTTATTCTTAAATTTTATGTCTATGAACAGCTTAGAAAAAGGGTGGGCAATTTATTTTCTCATTGCCACATGAGAAAGGGTTACATACAAAACAAGATAAAGATACAATGAACAAACTAACAGTGACAGACTGGTACAGAGGGGAGAGATGACCCTGCCCTTGCGGGCTTATATTCTACAGGGTAATGGGGAGGAGACAGTAGCTTGGGTCAGATCTGATGGTGATAGAGCACCGGCTGAAGCGGCGGTGGAGCCCCAGTTCCAGAGGGGGTGGAGCACCCGGTCAGGTGGTTATGGATCTCCAACTCCAGTGGCGGTAGGGTCACAGCAGGCTGTAAGCTGTTCTGAAGGCATGGGTTTTCAGGTTCCACTTGAGAGTTCCGAGTGTAGGGGACAGTCAAGCATGTTGAGGTGCAGAATTCCAGAGCATGGGAGATGCTCAGGCAAAGTCTTGCAGGCGGTTGGATGAGGAATGTACAAATTTGAAGGAAAGAAGGGAGGTCTTGGGAGATTGTAGATTACGAGTTAGATTGTATCAAGAGATTAGTTCTGAGATATATTGGGGAGATAGATTGTAGATGGCCTTGTAAGTCAATGTTAGTAGCTTGAATTGGATATGCTGGGATATTGAGAGCCAATGAAGAGCTTTGCAGAGGAGAAAAATCTATGAATCTAGCTCTAATTCTTTCTTTCTCTGAACCCAATTAAATATGCAAATTGTCTCTTCAGAGCGTAAGTGGACTTGAACTCTAGTGTCACCTATTGTAAGTAGCAATCCTAGAAGTCAACATCGACCTTTTAACGAGACTTGACTTATGACTTAGGATAAATGCTACACTACTATCTCCATACTCTGAAACACCGAGTCTGCAGATTGGGTTTCTGGTTTGGACTTTAATCTAAGTCATATGGCAAGGGTCATTAAAAGGTCGATTTTGACTTTTAGGATCGTTACTTCACAACAGTGCTCACTGGGACCTACCAGTATTTTAGAATTTTTTCTGTAACCAATGCCATAAGTATGATTTGCAACAATAAGGTTGCAAATGTCTTGATACAGTTCACTGGCCAAAATGGGGGATATTATTATAGGAAGGGGCCGAAGGGGCAAGGATAGAGGACATTATTATAGGAAGGGGTAGATGATGAGGACATTATTACAGGAAGGGCTAGTATGGAACATTATTATAAAAAAGTCAGTTATTACAGAATAGGTGCCAGCATGGAGAAAATATTATAGGAATGGGTCAGGACGTTGGATATTATTACAGGACGCAACCAGCATGGGGGCATTATTACAGTAAGGATTGGTTACATTATTAAATTGGGGACAAATACATTTGTGTTTATAGGATCTAGAAAGCTACAAAGGCCCATTTATATGGCCAAGGTGCAGATAGGGTCCCAAGTTCAATTGTGCATCGGGGACATCGAACCTTGGTTAGGCAACTGACAATAACAATGGACATGTGGCTCAGTCATTAAAGTTTTATTTTGCTGCAGAAAATCAAATAATAGAATTTGAATTTACATCCTTATCCTTAACTATGTTTGAGTTTTCACCCCCTGATGAAGAAGCAAGAAACACTTTGGTATGTTTGGTAAGGATATCCCATTACCCTGCCTCCTTATGTCTACTGGTATTTATATCACTCTTCATTGCTATCTTAGACCTAATTCAGACTTCTGTGTGTATACATGTATGCCAGAAGAAAAAAAATTGTTTGAGTGTCATAATTGTTTTGGATCCAAGTTTCATTAGTGTCACTGTGTTAGTTTTTACCATTGGTGATTTTCAAATACGGATAAATAAATTACAAAACTTCTCCTATTCTCTGTAATGTTAATCATAGACAGTACATGGATTGAGCCCAGATGACATCCGTATTGTCTGTGATATTTACAGACCTTTCGATTTGTATCATTATTTTTCATTCATGATGGTGGTAATAACAGACATTCAAATTCAGCTCCAAAAGAGGGTCGTGAGCCACATTCAGCTCCGGGAGATGTTCGAGAGCCACAACCAGCTCCGTTGCCCTTCCCCCCATTATAGTGACACCCAGTGCCCCCCATTACAAGGATAATCACTGTCAAAGCTTTTGCACAGAAATCACACCAAGTAAGTACACTAAGATACAGGGTTCCTACGTTACCCCCATTCAGATCTGTTTCACTATGTGTGACTGCTCACAAAAGTCACCATCTGGAGACCTGATCCTCATAGCTGTTTGCTGAATGTGGTGCTTTTGCACCAAGCTGGAAGAAAGCCATCATGGGCCCACAAGCCATATGTGGCTCCCGAGCCTCAGGCTGGGGACCCCTGCAATAGACTATAATGGGTATATGTTCATTCTATGAAAACCTCAGATAGAACATGTTTGTGAGACATGGACATCTGAATAAGGACTTACTGTTATGTGATGAACAAGTAGATATCACCAGATGATTTTTACTTTGTGGCTTCTGTTGCGGGTTAGAAGGGATTTCTATAGGGGCTTCCTCTGAAGTATTTTAGGGGGTTATTCTTGTGTTGTGTTCTTTGGTTTATTTTCCCTATTATTGGAGATAATTTGTATGTATTTATGTACTAACAAATAATAATTTTTTGATAAATTTACATTGATTCCTGCCTGTATGTACTTGATCACTCAACGTAATATACCGTATATACTCGTGTATAAGCCGAGTTTTTCAGCCCAAAATTTGGGCTGAAAAGTCCCCCCCTCGGCTTATACACGGGTCTATACGGTAGACCCGTGTGGTGGGGGCTGTGTGGTGGGGGCTGTGGAGGCTGGAGGAGGCGGGGGGGGGGCTGCTGTATGAGCGGCCCCGTCACGTGGGGCCGCTCATTATATATGCACTGCTTCCCCCTGTCAATCAGCGCAGGGGGAAGCAGTGCATATGGCCCCCCCAAAAGCTGGCACTGTCCCCCCTTGTAAGGGCCCCCCCCCGGTGCTTATACATTACCCTCCCGGTGTTCTGATCGGCGCCGCTCCTCGGTGCTGCGTCGCCGTCTTCATCCTCCCGTCCGCGCTCGCTGCATCCATCCGGGTTCTCCGGCGGTCGCAGCGATATGACGTCATCGCGCGACCGCTGGAGAACCCGGATGCAGCCAGCGCGGGAGGATGAAGACGGCGACGCAGCACCGAGGAGCGGCGCCGATCAGAACACCGGGATGGTAATGTATAAGTAGCGGGAGGGGGAGGCCTTACAAGGGGGGACAGTGCCAGCTTTTGGGGGCTGTTGGTACCCCCAGGGGGCTGCTGGGTACCCCCTGGGGGCTGTTGGTACCCCCTGGGGGCTGTTGGTACCCCCAGGGGGCTGCTGGTACCCCCATGGGGCTGCTGGGTACCCCCTGGGGGCTGTTGGTCCCCCCTGGGGGCTGTTGGTACCCCCAGGGGGCTGCTGGGTACCCCCTGGGGGCTGTTGGTCCCCCCTGGGGGCTGTTGGTACCCCCAGGGGGCTGCTGGTTACCCCCTGGGGGCTGTTGGTACCCCCTGGGGGCTGTTGGTACCCCCAGGGGGCTGCTGGTACCCCCAGGGGGCTGCTGGGTACCCCCTGGGGGCTGTTGGTCCCCCCTGGGGGCTGTTGGTCCCCCCTGGGGGCTGTTGGTACCCCATGGGGCTGCTGGTACCCCCAGGGGGCTGCTGGGTACCCCCTGGGGGCTGTTGGTCCCCCCTGGGGGCTGTTGGTACCCCCATGGGGCTGTTGGTACCCCCAGGGGGCTGCTGGGTACCCCCTGGGGGCTGCTATATGTACCCCTGGGGGCCTGCTGTATACCACTGGGGCTGCTGTATACTACCACTGGGGCTGCTGGGGCTCCTGTATACTACCACTGGGGCTGCTGGGGCTCCTGTATACTACCACTGGGGCTGCTGTATACTACCACTGGGGCTGCTGGGCTCCTGTATACTACCACTGGGGCTGCTGGGGCTCCTGTATACTAACACTGGGGCTGCTGGGGCTCCTGTATACTACCACTGGGGCTGCTGGGGCTCCTGTATACTACCACTGGGGCTGCTGTATACTACCACTGGGGCTGCTGGGGCTCCTGTATACTACCACTGGGGCTGCTGGGGAATCTGTATACTTCCACTGGGGCTGCTGGGGCTCCTGTATACTACCACTGGGGCTGCTGGGGAATCTGTATACTACCACTGGGGCTGCTGGGGAATCTGTATACTACCACTGGGGCTGCTGTATACTACCACTGGGGGGCCCGTATACCACACTGCTGGGGGCTGTATAACTGTGCTGGGGTCCACCCTCGGCTTATACACGAGTCAATAGGTTTTTCCAGATTTTTGGGGCAAAAGTAGGGGGGTCGGCTTATACACGGGTCGGCTTATACACGAGTATATACGGTACTTCTGGCTTGGTGCTTAGTGCTATCATTATAATTGTGACATTTTTTATTTATTTTTATTTTTTTTTATATTGCAGCAAAAATGTGCATATTATCTTCTAATACACTCAGAGATTATTTGAAGTTAAATCTAAATTAAATCTTGTTACTATTTTCATCTGAATACATGTTTTCGCGGCAGTTTCTTGCTATGGAAAGCTGACTTGTATTATAATGACCAAACGATGTCTGCACTCCTGATCACTAACTCCAGAGAACCCCAGTAACATTTCCTTGTATAAGAAAGATATTATTAGACAGCCGTCAGCACTCTCATAGGCTGTTGATGGATATCATCTGCTGACTATTACTATTCTTTTGCTATGATATAGGAAATTATTAACATAGCGAGTTTATTACACATCCTGTGTTTTTATTGTCTTTGCGACATTCTTTCGCGCTTTTGTTTGTTCTACCTGTACTGTTAGCCAAAATAATTCTTGTATGGAATTTCATAGCACAGGAGGATCCTATTTTTAACGCTGAAATTAAATCTATGAATGTCTCTGGTATCTGTATTATTATACACAAGCTGAGTTTATTACTTGTACTTTGATACTTAGATTTTTCAGCCGATCACTCGATGGTGTTAATCTTGAGCTTTGTGAATAGTAGAATCACATTTGTGCTTTGTACTGACAAGTCTGAACTTGTAAGCTCGGGCAGAGTGAATAGCAATGAGCATTACATGCTGAGACTTGCCCTGCTGAAATGTCACTAACGTTATATTTTTAGCCTGGATTTGTGCTTGATGTGTCTGCAAATAAGGAACTATTCATTGAATTGTTTTTAATCATTCCCAGTAATCTGTTAGAACATGCAGTTATACGGGCATATATACAGTGTTGTCCAAAAGTATTGACACCCCTGCAATTCTGTCAGATAATACTCAGTTTCTTCCTGAAAATGATTGCAATCACAAATTCTTTGTAGAAGAGAGTGAAGCAAAAAGCAAAACATTGATCATTTCACACAAAACTCCAAAAATGGGCCAGACAAAAGTATTGGCACCCTCAGCCTAATACTTGGTTGCACAACCTTTAGCCAAAATAACTGTGATCAACCGCTTCCGGTAACCATCAATGAGTTTCCTACAATGCTCTGCTGGAATTTTAGACCATTCTTCTTTGACAAACTGCTCCAGGTCCCTGATATTAGAAGGGTGCCTTCTCCAAACTGCCATTTTTAGATCTCTACACTGGTGTTCTATGGGATTCAGGTCTGGACTCATTGCTGGCCACCTTAGAAGTCTCCAGAGCTTTCTCTCAAACCATTTTCTAGTGCATTTTGAAGTGTGTTTTGGGTCATTGTCCTGCTGGAAGACCCATGACCTCTGAGGGAGACCCAGCTTTCTCACACTGGGCCCTACATTATGCTGCAAATTTTATTGGTAGTCTTCAGACTTCATAATGCCATGCACACGGTCAAGCAGTTCAGTGCCAGAGGCAGCAAAGCAACCCAAAACATCAGGGAACTTCCGCCATGTTTGACTGTAGGGACCGTGTTCTTTTCTATGAATGCTTTTTTTTTTCTACTGTAAACTCTATGTTGATGCCTTTGCCCAAAAAGAGAGAACATTCTTCCAAAACGTTTTAGGCTTTCTCAGGTAAGTTTTGGCAAACTCCAGCCTGCCTTTTTTATGTCTCGGGGTAAGAAATGGGGTCTTCCGGAGTCTCCTACCATACAGTCCCTTTTCATTCAGATGCCGACGGATAATACGGGTTGACACTGTTGTACCCTCGGACTGCAGGGCAGCTTGAACTTGTTTGGATGTTAGTCAAGGTTCTTCATCCACCATCCGCACAATCTTGCGTTGAAATCTCTCGTCAGATTTTCTTTTCCGTCCACATCTAGGGAGGTTAGCCACAGTGCCATGGGATTTAAACTTCTTGATGACACTGCACACGGTAGACACAGGAACATTCAGGTCTTTGGAGATGGACTTGTAGTGTTGAGATTGCTCATGCTTCCTCACAATTTGGTTTCTCAAGTCCTCAGACAGTTCTTTGGTCTTCTTTCTTTTCTCCATGCTCAATGTGGTACACACAAGGACACAGGACAGAGGTTGAGTCAACTGTAATCCATGTCAACTGGCTGTAAGTGTGATTTAGTTATTGCCAACACCTGTTAGGTGCCACAGGAAAGTTACAGGTACTGTTAATTACACAAATTAGAGAAGCATCACATGATTTTTCTAACATTGCCAATTCTTTTGTCCACCCCCTTTTTTGTGTTTGGTGTGGAAGTATATCCAATTTGGCTTTAGGCAATTCTTTTTGTGTTTTTTTCATTGAAGACAAATTAAATGAAGATAGTAATACCAAAGAATTTGTGATTGCAATCATTTTCAGGAAGAAACTGAGTATTATCTGACAGAATTGCAGGGGTGTCAATACTTTTGGCCAACACTGTATTTATCAGCAGTAGGCAGTGGCGTAACTACCGCGGTCGCAGCGGTCACGGCTGAGACCGAGCCCGCCCCCAGGGCTGTGTCTCAACGGCCGCCCGCCCGCCGTGACCGCGATAGCGCCGGAAGAGGAGCGGAGGGACGAGGGAGGACTGGAAGTGACAGAAGACACTTCGTGCAGCCGCGCAGCAGTGCCCGCCCCTTCACTGCTCCCTCCACAAGCCGGGAGGCAGAGCAGGTACTCGCGCCGGCGGCGACCCCCCCGCACCCCCCTGCTTCTCACCCGGCCGGCACCGCTAGCACCCAAGCCATTCCCCCGCTCCTCACCAAAGGGGCCCCGGGGGTTGGTAGTTACGCCACTGCTATGCTGTGTTTGTCAGACTCGGTGTCTCCTGCACTTCCTGTATCGTGTGGCTCTCTCCCGGGCAGTAACGTTTCCATTATACAGGCGGGTAATGATCAGCTGCAGACTCTGTCCACTGTGGGGGAATGGTATCTAATGCTCATACACGGAGGAGTATATTATGTGTACCGTGTGCTGTGGTCGCGATGCCATCCAACACCTGGCAGATGCAGAACTACAACTCCCAGCATGCCTTGACATCCTCTGTCTTAGTCCCAGGTGGGTCTATGGCATCATTTGGGTGCAGGGTCATGCTGGGAGTTGTAGTGTTTGTTGCATCTGCCGGATGCAGATGTAGCAGAGTAAAGTCAGTGACATAGCAGAGCTAAGTTTGTTACAGAGTCTATTGCAGAGCTGATAGAACAGTGACAGCAGGGCTGGTAGATATGATTCAGTGACATAGGAGAGCTGTGTTTCTCACATTGCAGACTATTGCAGAGCTGATAGATTGGACACAGTGACGTAGCAGAGCTGTGTTTTGTCAGAGACTATTGCAGAGCTGATAGATTGGACACAGTGACATAGCAGAGCTGTGTTTGTCACAGAGACTATTGCAGAGCTGATAGATAGGACATAGTGACGTAGCAGGGCTGTGTTTGTCACAGAGACTATTGCAAAGCTGATAGGACACAGTGATGTAGCAGAGCTGTGTTTGTTACAGAGACTATTGCAGAGCTGATAGATAGGACACAGTGACATAGTAGAGCTGTGTTTGTCACAGAGTCTACTGCAGAGCTGATAGATATAACAGTGAAATAGCAGGGGTGATAGATATGATTCGGTGACATAGCAGAGCTGTGTTTGTCACAGAGACTATTGCAGAGCTGTGTTTGTTACAGAGACTATTGCAGAGCTGATAGATAGGACATAGTGACATAGTAGAGCTGTGTTTGTCACAGAGTCTACTGCAGAGCTGATAGATATAACAGTGAAATAGCAGGGGTGATAGATATGATTCGGTGACATAGCAGAGCTGTGTTTGTCGCAGAGACTATTGCAGAGCTGTGTTTGTCACAGAGACTATTGCAGAGCTGATAGAACACAGTGACGTAGCAGAGCTATATTTGTCACAGAGACTATTGCAGAGCTGATAGATAGGACACAGTGGCCTAGCAGAGCTGTGTTTGTCACAGAGATGGTTGGATGGTATCAGTTCGCTCCACAACCCCAGTAAGTGACCCCAGCACACTGTACTCATAATATGTGTTGGGTAATATCGGATAAATCTTGTATAAACAAGCATTTTTGCAATTTACTGCTTATTAAAACTTTCATCCGTTCTTCAGATATTAACACTCTTCTTTTGTTTACAGCTCGTTGCCTTGGAGACCGACCACCGCTGCTAGATAGAAGAGGATGCACAGGATTGCTGCAGCCTGCTGTGACCTCGTAATCCCACCCAGCAGCCGATTGATCCTTACAACTAGACGGCAGCGGTGGTCGGTCTCCTAGGCAACAAGGAAAGAGTTAATATTTCAGAACAGCTGCAGATTTTAATGAGTAAATTTCAAAAATACTTTTTATATTTAGTATCTGATAACATCCATCTATGAAAATGGGAATAAACTTTCAATTTATAACAGGGTCCATCAGCATTTTGGCATTTCCAGCAGCAGGGAGAGCGGTGAACGGTAGTGGAGCCTGTGTTAGGAGATCACGGGTTTCCAGCACCAGAGGTGGAACATATTATTGATGCAGGAACACAGGGGCCCAAGAGATGTGGAGGGCCCATTTCCACCACTGAAACAGGTAGAATTGTGCATTTTGATGAGTTAGTGGACTTAAAAGGGCCCCATCAGTGGCGTACTATCCGCGGTCGCAGGGGTCGCAAGTGAGACCGGGCCCAGAGATACAGGGGGCCCGGAGCCGACCCCTGCGACCGCTGTGCTAGCTTTACATGGATGTGTGTCCCGGAGGACGCACATCCATGTCACTGCACAGAGCTCTGCCTGGCGGGTCCCCAGGCGGCTGATTATGGCCGCCGGAGGACTGGCAGGCACTGCAGATTTAAATCTCCCGCGGCTGCTGCTGCTGCACTATGATGACTTCATATGACCTCATCACAGACAGGACGCAGCTGCCGGCGGGAGCAGTGAGCAAGAGCTCACCAGGTGTATCCGGTGAGTTTTCCGGCCTGTGCTGCACTTCAGGTGGGTGCAGTGCTGTAGACGGCCCGGGGTGACCCTTCTCCTCCTCAGTGTGTCCTTTTGGGCGCCCACATATGTTAAGTACATAGAGGAGGGGGTGGTGTCAGGAACGGGGCGCTGTGATTTGTGGGTGTACAGTACTACACATGCAGGGCAGGCTGGCAGTGCCTGGCCCTGGGTGACACAATGGGCACACACTCGGCCTGGTGCCTATAAATAGAGGCAGCTATTTCTATACATAGCCACTCTATGGGGCCGTGGGGTGACCTCAGCATGTGGGTGCAGGCAGAATGTGACCCCCTTCATGGTGACATATGCCACACTACACAGCTGTGGGGGATGGACTGTCCTATCACACTGTGGGCAGCTACCCTCGCCAGCTTCCATTGCCAGCAGGGTTAGTGTGGTCTGGCAGTGTGATCCAAGCTGCCTCACCAAGGTCACCCACACTAGCACTAATGACAGGCTCAAAGGTCACCTGCACAACATGTATGATAGTATATGACATTGGTGTTCAGAATGCCACCCTCCATGTGCCATCTACTAGTGTCACCCACATGGCAGTGTGAGCTCAGTGCACAAAGTTCAGTGAGACGTCTGCCTGGCTCTATTCTATACAATGCATCATTGCTACACATTCCCTTGGGTCAGTGCAGTTCCACACAGCATGCCTCCGTAACCTTGGACAGGACCAAGGGCAAACATACCATTGGAGCAACCTGTACAGCTGCACAGGGGCCACTTCTTTTACAAGCAAGTTCCTATTGGTGAATTATTGGTAAAAACAAACAAACAATAACAGGTGTATTATGATAAGCTATGAGATATGAGGCTGCATTATATTACCTGGAGGGCCATGAGGCTGCATTATATTATCTGGAGGGCTGTGAAGCTGCATTATATTATCTGGAGAGCTATGATGCTGCATTATATTATCTGGAGAGCGATGATGCTGCACTATATTATATGGAGGGCTATGAGGCTGCATTATATTATCTGTAGAGCTATGATGCTGAATTATATTATATGGAGGGTTATGAGGCTGCATTATATTATCTGTAGAGCTATGATGCTGCATTATATTATATGGAGGGCTATGAGGCTGCATAATATTATCTGTAGAGTTATGATGCTGCATTATATTATCTGCAGAGCTATGATGCTGCATTATATTATCTGTAGAGCTATGATGCTGCATTATATTATATGGAGGGCTATGAGGCTGCATAATATTATCTGTAGAATTATGATGCTGCATTATATTATCTGTAGAGCTATGATGCTGCATTATATTATCTGGAGAGCTATGAGGCTGCATTATATTATCTGTAGAGCTATGATGCTGCATTATATTATATGGAGGGCTATGAGGCTGCATAATATTATCTGTAGAGTTATGATGCTGCATTATATTATCTGTAGAGCTATGATGCTGCATTATATTATCTGGAGAGCTATGAGGCTGCATTATATTATCTGGAAGGCTATTAGTTTGCATTATATGACGGGTTATGAGGCTGCATTATATAATGGATAGCTATGAGGCTACATTATTCTATATGGAAGGATATGAGGCTGCATTTTACTATATGGAGGGTTATGAGGCTGCGTTATACTATAATGGAGGATCACATATACCAGGATAAGGGCATAATCCAGGAGGAGGGCCATATATAGCAGGATGAGCGACATTAATACACAATGAAGGGGAGTGGGGTCAATTTGTGAGTCTTTATAGGATTTGGAACGTTACATGGGGCCCGTACATCTGACTAATGTGGGCGTGTGGGGGAAGGGGGGGGCCCAGGTCCAAATTTCGCACCGGGGCCCTTTGGACTCTAGTTACGCCACTGGCAGTAGGGCTCGTTCAGACCAGCATATTATATGGACGTGTGATCAAGTCGCTCATAGAGCAATGTATTCAAAAGGGCTGTTCAGATGAGTGTCCCATCGGATAAGAATAGCCCATACAAATTTATGGGTATGCAAATATTCGGATCCAATCAAGATCATCTGGATAACATTTGATTTTTATGAATATATTGGCATTATTATTGTTATTACTAGATGGTGGTCCGATTCTAAAGCATCGGGTAGTCTAGAATATGTATATAGCTGGTCATTTCCCAGCTGGCAAGCCGCCGACCTCTGTGCCACAGTAGCTGCGGCTGAGCTCCGGTCTAAACTCCGGTCAGCGGCGAGCTATCCGGGAGATAACCGGCATCAGCCGGTCATCTCCAGGCTGCTCACAGCGGTGGTGCCCTTCGCGGCATTCAAACCGCACGACAAGCCGCAGTACTCTTCTGATTGTTCGCCGCGGCGACCATTCCGAGAAGTAGCCCGGCTTGGCGCGCGGTTTGAATGCCGCTCCTCTGATTGATCGTCGCATTCAGTGCCGACCAATCAGAGGAGCGGCCTTTAAACCGCGTGCTGCTTCTTTCATTTGTAGCCGCGTTCAGCACTGACCAATCAGGATAGCGGTGTGTACTCAGTGTATTTGAAATATTGCGCAGTGGCGCGCGCCGCTATGCTGATTGGCTGCGCGGGTTCAGCGCCGGTCAATCAGGATGGCGTCGCACGCCATATTTCAAATACACTGTACTCAATTTAATTAAATAAAGTTTTTAAAATATGAAAAAAGACTACAAAAGTTCAAATCACCCCCATGCAAAATAAAAGTGTTAAAAAAATAAAAAAAAATACACATATTTGGTATCTCCACATTCAGAAATGTCCGATCTATCAAGATATAAAATTAATTAATCAGAGCTGTAAACTGTGTAACAGAAAAAAGGTCCAAATGCCAAAATTACAGTTTTTTGGCCCCCACAACACTGAAATAAAATGCAATAACAGGCTATCAAAACAGTGAATCTAACCAAAAATAGCATCATTAGAAACATCAGCTCAAGACGCAAAAAATAAGGACGCTACGGGGCACAGAACATTGTGCAAAAAGTGTGATTCTTTATTTTTTTCAAACTTCAGTATTTTTTTTCACCACTTAGATAAGGGTACCTTTACACGCCGCTACTGGCGGGTGGATACAACCAGCTACTTCACGTGCACGAGCACGCACAAACGGTTACAAACGGTAATCGCACCACCTTTACACGCCGCCACAAGGTGCGCTACAGTAGGTTACAACTATCTCTAGATACACCGCCGGGTGTCTCAAGTCACCTTCTGTAGCTCATCTTACCTCATTTACACACCGCTACAACAAGCTAATATGGGCGGACCTGGTGCAGCAGGGACAACACATAGGCGTGCCACAATTGTGGATTACGAGACGTCCGTACGCTGATAGGACAAAGCAAGAACATCATGATTGGGCAGGCATCGCAGGAGGCTGTTTAATACATGACTCTCGAGCAATTGTGTAGTGTGACTGGTCAGCTCCTTAAATATGCCTCCCTATGCGGCGACTACCAATCGTAATGCAGGAGCTTCCTCCAATGATCGCTGATGGGGCGCGGTAACCCGGAGCCTGTGTCATGCCCCAGCTACATACCAGGTACATAGCATGGTGTAGAAACAACCCTTCTGTTCCTTCTTTACACGCCGATACAGGTCGCTACAATCGGCTGTGTAGCCACCTGTTTCAGGGCAGTGCTCGGAAACAGATGCATCTACTGCCGGGTGCCTACTACCATTTTAACACGCCGCTACTACGGGGTACATTGCCGATGCAAGCTACATTTGTCGCAAGTAGCTGGTTGTATCCACCCGCCAGTAACGGCGTGTAAAGGTACCCTCAGGGTGCTCTTCTGCTTCTCTGCCACTCCAATGGCCTCTTCTGTTTCTTTTACAGGTCACTGATAATTCTGTGACCTGCCTCTTTCTTGAAATTCCACACTAGTGGATAGTGGATGGTACTTGTGCAGTGTGATTCTATAGTTGATCTTGAATAAAATGGCACCGAAGGTGGCTCATGCGCAGATCAAGATTTCAGCTCCATTACTTCTGCCTTGAGCCGAAATCTCGATCTGTGTATAAACTGCCTCTAATGCCTTTTATTGAAGACTGTCTATGCAATCACACTGCGCGTGCGTGCATGGTCTTCAATGAAATTATGCCAGATGCAGCTAATGAGCAGAGCAAGATTTTGGCTCAATGAAGAAGTCATTCAGCTAAAATCTCAATCTGTGCATGTGCCACCACTGCCACCATTTTATTGAAGACAGTCTATTGAATCACACTGCGCACACACTGCCCACCCCAATGATAGCGTCGGCACGGAATTTTACAAATGAATCAGGTCACGGAACAGAAAACAGAGAAGCTGAGCAGAGGGGTTTAGAAGCAGAAGAATACTTTACCACCTAGTCTAATGTAGGCCCTGTGCACACAATATTTTTTATCACGTTTTAACATGCGCGAGCACATTTTTCATGGTCGCCGATGGCGCCATTACACGCCACAATTTCGCCCTCAACCTAAGGCGACGGGACACCCCGGAAATCGCCTCTCCAACAGCGGAACCAGTCTGGTCTACTTCCCTCGCCGCTTCACACGCCGCAATCCCCAAAGGAATGTGGGCGTACATGTTCAGCGCAGCAAGAACATAGGCATGCCAGTCTGGTGTACACCTTGCCCCAAACACGCTCATTGGGCAACGCAATAGCGTTATGATTGGCCAGCCTGCGCTGGAAGGCTGGCTAATACATGACACCATTGAAGATGTGTATGTTGCTGAACGGACAGCTCTTCAAATATGGCGCCCTGTGAAGTGACAGCCAATGGGAACACAGTAGCCACCACCTATCAGTGCTGATGGGGCGCGGACTCCAGCACGCTGTGGCATGCCTACGGGAAATCACTAGGCAACGCAGATTCCATCACTATCGCCCGTTCACACGCCAAAAGCCGGAAATCTCACCTTCATGATTGCCTTTGATTTTGGAGCAGTGCTCTGAAATCAGAACCAGGGGACAGGTATTTTATCGCCGCCAAATTCCCCAATTACACGCCGCAACTGTGAGGCAATTTGACGGCAATAGTTTCAGGGTGACATATCGCCGTCACGATTCCAACAAAATATTGCGGCGTGTAAAGGTACCCTTATAGTTTACGTTTTATCCGTACTGCTCCGGTCCCGTGGCACCATCTTGTTACTTCAACTTCTGAATATCCATAAGTCAGAAGCTGTGTCACTAGCTCTATGTGCATGTCTATGAGAGCAAGGCTCATAGGCTTGAATTACAAAACTGACCTCCAGCTCAATCAGGAGACACTGGAGCAATCACAAACTGCCTGAGGTCAAAGGAAGCTTCACCAATAAAAGGTAAAAATCTAGGAGGGTGAGTATACGACTGAGGGTAGGGACCTTAGAATAAAAGCACATCTAAAGTTAAAAAGAAAAAGAACTGTAGAAGTGCTTTAAAGAAATTGTACAATTTTAGATACCTTTACAGCATATGCTGTGATGGTGTGGGCAGGGGCATAACAATCAATGTTGCAGAGGGTACAAATGGCCCTAGATGCCATGTACACACATGCAGCTAAAATAGATTGAAGTACGAAGACCTGCCAATTACCTGCATGACAATACATGCCCCCGGCCAGTCACAGGCCTGCAGCTAACATTGGCATATTAGTCAAAGGTGGTAAATGGGAGTGACCTCATGCACTGGCCAATGTTTGCATGCTGAAGTCATTTCCCACCTACAATGTCAGCTATAGAAGAGGATGTCGCATGTCATGAAAGAGGAGAAAGGTGAGAAGAATTATTTAAGATTTTTTTTTCTTTTTTACATTTATCGGAAAGAGCCACAGAACAGGGACATTTAGTGGCCTGGATTGGGGTACATTATACGAGGAAAGGGAGACATTATACCAAGAAGGGGCCCAGGATGGTGGACATTACTTATTTATACTACAAAATCACATGACAGAAGACATGGTCAAGAGATACCATAAATTCTCAATTAAATGTTAACTGTTTAACCCAGCAAAAAATATGACATTGCCTTAAAGACACTAATGTAGACAAATTAGTGGGTCTGGATGGCATACACACCTGAGAACTGCAGGAATTAAAGGGGTTGTCCAGGCTTGGAGTTAAGAGAAGAGACTGGTGTCTGTGATAACTGTTTGAATAGACTAGAAAAAGCAACGGTTGCTAACTACGGCTGGCTTCACACTTGCGGTCCCCTCTGTAGCGTCTTGTTGAGCGCAGGCACCGCAAGTCTCTATGTTTAACATGGGGATACAGGTGCCTGCGCTCGGGTGCAGATTGGCGTGCGCACCCATTCACTGCCATGTATGATTTGTACGCAGGCGGATGCTTGCGCACAAATCATACATTCTCGTCCACACCAGGAATGCGACATGTCGCGTTCAGGGTACGGACGAGAGTGTGTGATTTGTATGCATGCATGCGCATGCGTACAAATCATACATGGCAGTGAATGGGTGCGCACGCCAATCTGCACCCGAGCGCAGGCACCTGCATCCCCATGTTAAACATAGAGACTTGCGGTGCCTGTTCTCAGCTTACAGCTTACTGCAGGACGCTGCGGAGGGGACCGCAGGTGTGAAGGCAGCCTACTATAAAACACAGCTGCTAAGAAGATGACCAAGATAGGGGCTGGGGAACAAATACTGATAGTATAGGCTGTAATGCATTCAGAGTAACAAAGAGACTATGACTTGGCAAAGAAGGATTGGTTGCTGAAGAGACTGCAAGCACAATGTGTCACATGAAACAGTCCAACCTTATTTAAGCCCAGCTATTATCTCCTGTAACATTGTTGAAACCATCTAGCTCTTTACTTCTTTTTGAGTAAGCTGTTGTTGAACTGTCTCCTTTGAATGCCTTTATTCCTCATGACATCCTTGAGTGTAAAGCTACAAAATGCCATAAATATATTATTGAAAATGTCAGGTCACCATACAAATACCCACGTTGGGCTGCATTGTTCATCTGCATGACAGTTTAGGCCAATTGAATGATGGATGTCAACACTGCAGGACCACTTTTATGGCAGCTCCAAAGCAGTCGGGGATATGATATATTATTGCTGATGGTATTTTTTTTACACATCGTGTCACAACGATTGAAGGTGCGTGTGTACATGTGTGTGTGTGGGTGGGAAGGGAGGCTGCTAAAGGTCAAGTTTTTGTTCTTAAGTTGTGATTCCTTTTATCTAATTTACTGTGAGTAGTTCGGTTTCGTAAATCTCTTCCATACCTTACAACAGAAATTACAGAATGTGTAAAATATTTAGCTTTGAAAATTGGAAAAGATAAAATTCTGTGTAAACCATTAGTAGAATACTTAATATAGTTATTCAGAATTTGTATCAACAATTTGAAATGAAGCCTTTAGGGATAGGCTAATCTCCGGAAAGGTGTGAAAATTGCCACAGTGCTAGGATAGTATTAGCCAAATTTACCTGATAAGGGAGAATGTATAGCACTAATCATGAAAAGCACTTGAGGGGATGTTTGGATTCCTACCCCTGAAAACATCAACACTGAATGTATAATGTTGAGAATAAGATTGTTATATAGGAATGAGTAATGTAAGGGTGCTTTCACATAACGATTTTCGGTCATCCGAATGTATCCGTTTCAAAACGGATACAATCGGATCCGAAATCGGATCCCATGTCCCCCTATGGGGATCGGAAGGGATCGGATGTGCCACTATTGGTATCCGATTTTGTCACCATCCGATCCCATCCGATTTAATTACTGGCACAAAATCGTAGCCTGCTACGATTTTGTGTTTGTGACTCACATCGGACAGCCTCGGATCACTGCTGATCCGAGTGCCCACAACATGGGAGCCTATGGACATCGGATCCGAGTTCACCTCGGATCCGATGTCGGCTCCGTATTCCCTGTCTTTCCCTGCTCCTGCCTCCTCCATCTTCTTCCCTCTCCTATGCTATTCTGTGCCCCCGCTATGCTATTCTGTGCCCCCGCTTCTATATCCTCATCTATCCCTATCTTGTCCCCTGTCCTCTTCCCTGTGTGTAAAAAAATAAAAAAACTCCTCCGGGAGTATACATCACCTCTCACAGGCTCCAACGCTGCACCACCATCAGGGCAGAAGAGCCTGTGATGATGTAAGAGCCGGTCAGCTGACAAGTCATGTGACTGGATCTGTGACATCATCACAGGTCCTTTAGCCCTGATGGTGCTGCAGCATTGGAGCCTGTGAGAGGTGATGTATACTCCCGGAGGAGGTTTTTTTATTGTTTTACACACAGGGAAGAGGACAGGGGACAGGATTGGGATAGCTGAGGATATAGAAGCGGGGGAACAGAATAGCATAGCGGGGGCACAGAATAGCATAAGAGAGGGAAGAAGATGGAGGAGCAGAAGCAGGGAAAGACAGGGGACCGCAGGATCCGCACGGATCCTGCATAAAATTGGATCGGATGGCTATTTGCCATCCGATTGCAGGGATCCATGTGGATCCGTGCCTGTCCGTGGGATCCTCCTTCAAAGTCGGATCCCACGGACAGGCACAAAAACGTAGTGTGAAAACAGCCTAAGATGCAGGTTTATTAAGTAGAATTTTAATAAAATAGGATTTGCCTGGCAACAAGATGACTGCAGGAGCAGAGATAGTTAAGTGTGGGACAAGCCCCTCAGGGGAGGAGCCAGAGCCCTGTTAGGGGTCATTTGAGTGACCCCAATAGTACCTTAGTTATATGTGTGTTGTGTTTGTCTTACGGTTAATAGGCCTTTTTACTTATTACTAGTAAATTTAAAGTGTAAATGTCATTTAATTGAAAAAAAAAACATTACTGCACAGGTTCTTAGTGATGGGTCACTAGCTAAGATAATGCTTTTTTCTGACATATAACTTATTTTCTCACATTTTTCTGTGCTATTTTAAAAAAACAGCATTTCATGGCTCTGCAGGCGTGGCCAGCAGATCATAGGGATTAGTGCAATGTACTGTGATAACAGAGAAAGGGACAAGAGATCCTGAGCCGTGTGCAGCCAGAAGACAAGGGGTTAACAAAGATTGTGACAGCTTTTTGGCACAAACTAGTTTGACCTGATCTTGAACTCTGATGTTGCTTAACAACTGTGTGTATGCTGAGCCTAATCTGCAACAGTGTTACATGTCCTTATTCACTGAAGACGGATGTGACTGATAACTTGAGACACCTTAATAAAACGATGGTTACACTTTAAGTTTCAACATACTATATCATGCTGCTACATTCCACAATTTTTAGTGTACAATGATCACTGTAAAAATTAAATGCAAATGAATAGTGTCAAAATTGTATATTTTTTTTTATTTCACCCCACTTGAAATTTTTCTTTAGCCCGTTCTATAGGAATGGGCGAATCTACTCGCTAGGACTCGTTACTCGGCGAGTAGTAAGGGACTCGCAGGACTCGGTACTCTGCGAGTTTCCCAGTGATTACTCGCACGAGTCCAATGCAAATCAATATCAATCCTAGTTTTGTCAGAAACGCTGTGCCAGTGATAGCAGGGAAACTCGCAAAGTAACTGCTGTTACTGTTACATTGCGAGCCGAGTCCAGCTCTCTTCTCTGTGCAGCTCCAGGGTCCTAGAGCCCGCCTGCTCACAGAGATGATGTAGCAGAGCTGAGTGTTCTCAGTCTGCTCATTCCCTGTGCATAGACATCTATATCTATGCACAGGGGATGTAGCAGAGAGGACATCGCGTTTTGGACTACGTTGGACGGAAGAGGATTTTTTTAATTAAAGATGGAGTCCCTAATGGCTTTTTTTTTTATTTCAAATAAAAAATTTTCTCTGTGTTTTTTTAACCCTTTATTGGAGATTCTTAGTGGCTGGGTCAAACGTGGCCTGACATTAAGAATCTCGGGCTTAATACCAGCTTGTATAACAAAGCTGGTATTAACCCCTTTATTACCCAGTGTGCCACCGCCACCAGGGCCGCTGGAAGAGCGGGGTTCAGCGCCAGAGGATGGCGCTTCAATGAACGTGCCATCTTCTGGGGCGGCTGCGGGCTGCAATTTGCAGCGGGGGGTGCCCAGAAAGCTTGGGCATCCCTGCGCTGTGGATTCCAGCCCCCACCTGCTTAGCTGTACCTGGCTAGACATAGAAATTGCGCGGAGCCCCACGCATATTTTTTTATTATTTCATGAATTTCAGAGTCAGAGTCAGAATCTCAGAATTTCATGAAATAATTTAAAAAAAATGCGTGGGTCTCCGCGCAATTTCTATGTCTAGCCAGGTACAGGTAAGCAGCTGGGGTCTGGAATCCGCAGCGCAGGGATGCCCAAGCTTTCTGGGCACCCCCCGCTGCAAATTGCAGCCCGCAGCCGCCCCAGAAGATGGCGCGTTCATTGAAGCGCCACCCTCTGGCGCTGAACCCCGCTCTTCCAGCGGCCCTGGTAGCGGTGGCACGCTGGGTAATAAAGAGGTTAGGGCCAGCTTTGTATTATCAGCTGGCCGTAAGCCCGAAATTTATGGCGGTCACGCCAATATTAGACATGACCGCCATGAATTTCTATTAAATTGTTTTAAAAAAAACACAACACAAAGAAAAATTTTTATTAGAAATAAAAAAAAAAGCCACTAGGGACTCCATCTTTAATTAAAAAAATCCTCTTCCGTCCGACGCAGTCCAAAACGCGATGTCCTCTCTGCTACATCCCCTGTGCATAGATATAGATGTCTATGCACAGGGAATGAGCAGACTGAGAACAATCTCAGCACTGCTACATCAGGCAGCAGGCGGGCTCTAGGACCCTGGTGCTGGCAGCCAGCACACAGAGCAGACAGGACTCTTATCTGTGCGAGTTTCCCAGCGATTACTTACAAAGTAAACGAGTCCAATG
Organism: Allobates femoralis; assembly: GCA_033576535.1. Taxonomy (NCBI): domain Eukaryota; kingdom Metazoa; phylum Chordata; class Amphibia; order Anura; family Aromobatidae; genus Allobates; species Allobates femoralis. The sequence continues at coordinate 184,299,101 of JARQOC010000002.1, read as the reverse complement.
CAAATAAATGACAAAACTAGGATTGCTTCAGGCTGAAGCTTCCGAGACACATCTGCGATTTGTAAATCTCACACTACTCGCTATTACTCGCTTCCCCATTCATTAACATTGGACTCGCTAGACTCGCAACGAGTAGCGAGTCCTGTGCTCGGACTCGCTAGAGTCAAGCGATTCCGAGTAATTTAGGATTCGCCCATCACTACCGTTCTACAGAATATTATAAGGCAAAATGAATGGTGTCATTCAAAGCTACAACTTAAGAACTCCTACAGCTATGTCCATGGGAAAATTAGTATAGGCTCTTAGAAAATGGGGTGGAAAAAGCACAAGCACATGAACAGAATAACTCAGTCATGAAGGGTTTAATTCTTGGGTACTGTACATAGTAAAAAGGGTTTCGGTATTGAACGTAAAAAACAAAATACAATAAACAAGAGCTAAGAGTTACAAAGGAAAAGAGCAAAATGCCCATGATGGCTGTAAGAAGAACCGGTCACCAGGTCTAAAAAGGTCAGTTTTTGATCTTATTTTATTCCTGATGCCTCCCAAGGTATTGCATTGTTGTTTTCATATATAGAAATCTGCCACACATTTCCAGAGATATTGGTTTTGTCATTTAGTGCTAATTTTTGTGGTCTTTACAAAGGGGGCCTTACTAAAAGGGTACTTTAGAGGCTTGTGTTTTGGATGAACTGCAAAACTACCTTAGAAGGAATACCTCCATTTAAGAACATACAAATCAACACCAAATAAAAAGGCTTATGTCTATGGAACAGTATGGGTGATTTAAAAAAAATGTGGAATACTCAAAGGAGCAATGAGGATAAAATAAAATGAAAAACTGGGTGTTTTCCACCTGGTAACAGGTCCTCTTTACATCTACAATGGAGATGGAAAGAAGGTAGTAGTTGAGGGTAGGGGCTCCTCAAATAGAAGTGTAGTGGCTCATTGTAGGTTGCAGGATTTTTTGAGTAAATTGCTTTTCAGGTTTCTTTAGAAGGCTTTCTGATCCAGAATGATTTATAAATGCAATGTGTAATAGCTAACTGTTAAAAGTATAAAAACCTGTGTGGATGAGCCCTTAGGTTTCTTTGGATCTGTCTTGGAGGAAGAAAAAAAACTTCTCTCAATGCTCTACCTCTTTGGAAGATGAAGGCTAAGTTCACATCTATACAACTCTCTCCACTGAACAATTAATCAGTGTTTGTTGGAATCCTCAATACCCTGCCAGAGCCATGAAAACAACCTTCATCTATATGAGGGACACTTTGGACAGTGTTTTGGCTTCGTCATGGCGGCATTCGTCTTTTTCAGATGTGAACAAAAATGTGACTGCTACTTTTTTGTGCCCATCTGAAGAAGACGTATACCACCAGGATAGAGGACAGGCAATTTCCAGAGTTTCTCTCGGCCTCACTGTAAATTGCTTATTGATCTGTTGGGGATATCAAAGAAAACTGAGCAATACTATACGGAGAGCACTGTGAAAGTGTGGAGCTAGCCTTAGCGTTGCATTCTTAGTTCTCCAACATACATAGTAGAGGAAACATGGAGCTTTTCAGAGTATTGTGTTTTGTTTTCCTCTCTTTCATTCTCTCTTACATTTCAAGGTTAAGTGTCCCTTTAACATGTGCAGTTTCTGGAAACTATCCTGAGTTTATGAGCCAGGGATGATACATCAGTGTTTACTAACCACATACAATATTCCACACCCGTCAATGAGCAAAGCAATCTATGTATAGAGAATCTGCATCCCAACACACGATTCAGTAAGTTCTTTTGTAGATATCTCCAGAATACACAAATTATACTGCAAGTGCCACCTATTGGAGAAGAGAGCTAACTGTCCTTATTTTTTCCCACTTAATTGGTCTCCCTAGAGGAGGCAAAATTATCATCAAAAACCTGTCTCTTTAAAATCCACCCTGCCATTGATGAGAAACCAGGCAATCTATCTGTTAGTAAATTGGGGTGTGTTTAGCTCCTCAGCCATTGATTGACAGATTAGTCTACATGTCCCAACCCAGTCACAGAGAGGCTGGATTGATCTGCCAGTCAAATACAGAGGCAGGTCCCAGCAGAGAATAAGGAGTGAGGTCTGGAAGTAAATTCCCCAGTGCTCATTTGCATATAACTCTATAGGGAACTATGAGCTTTCTAAACTATCGCACACAGGTTATAGAATGCTGAAAATAATGGTACCTGTCTACCTCATATCCTTTACTGCTTTATATAAATGATCTGCTCAAGACCATGGGGTGTATGCTGCCTGGAAGATAATTCTGCCTCCAGAGCTTGTTTTAACCCCTTCACCACCACTCCAAGCCTGTTTTGACCCTAATAACCAGGCCATTTTTTTTACAATTTCTGACCAGTGTCACTTGATGAGGTTATGACCCTGAAACGCTTCAACGGATCCCAATGATTCGGAGATTGTTTTTTTGACATATTGGATTTCAAGTTAAAAGTAAATTTAGGACAATAACTTTTGCGTTTCTTTGTGAAAAAAATCAGAAATTTGGCGAAAGCTTTGAATTTTTATACTATTAAACTACACAACATAGTTCATAAATAACATTTCCCACATGTCCACTTTACATCAGCACAATTTTGGAAACAAAGTTAAAAAGGTTCAAAGTTCATCAGCAATTTCTCATTTTTCCAACAAAATTTACAAAGCCCCTTTTTTTCATGGACAACATCACATTTGAAGTGCCTTTGAGGGGTCTATATGACAGAAAACATCCAAAAGTGACACCATTCTAAAAACTGAACTCCTCAGACTGATAATAACCACCTTTAAGAAGATTGTTAACCCTTCAGGTGCTTCACAGGAACTAAATAACCTATATGGGCCCTCATAAAAGTATCCCAATATTTATAAATATAAGAAAACCTATAAAAACGAAGGGAATACTACTAGTTGCAATTAAAATTGATATATATTAATACGCTCAAAATCACATATATAAAAATATCACACAATTCATGTATAAACATGATAATCATAACAGAACAGAACAGAGAAAAAGTAATCCATGGAGTACAGAGGAGCAGAAGATGTAATGACATCCGTGGAAACACCTAGCGTCTAATTATCAAATAATGTGTATAATCTGCAGCATAGAAAGAATCTCTAAACCAGGCTGGAACGTCAGAAAAAAATCTAGTGCCATAGATATATAGTTAACAGGGTCTAAGTTATATTAGAGATCTTTAAAATATGTAAACTAAGGAATAGCAATCCTAAAAAGACCCTAGAACCTTATGGATACAAGTCTATAGCAAGCAGTTTCAAAGTAGGTAAAAAAGTGAATAATACATAACACCTATGAAAATATTCCCCAGTACCTAATAATACTGAGGGCAAAATAATTGCAACCTTAGTGCTATAATTTACCTGAAGCTGTCATGATGCTAATGATGATGTGTCCCCACACAGCCTGCCCACCTTGATCCGTTTCACCGCTACTGCGGTTTCGTCAAGAGGTGATTGTAACTTATGCACCGATATTTATACCCTAAGAATAATGGTGTTATTTACATGAGACGCCGTAGTGCGCATACGGACATGTGTTGCGCAGCTGCACTGAGGTACACACTCGCACACACACCACCCATGTGATCACATGATGCACAGAAAAGGTGACGTATGTGTCACCCAGGAGACATGACGCTCAAGCACCCCCACCTCCTGCGTGATCACTGCACTCCCCCAATGTGGACCTAAATCACATGGATATATTGCAGCACAGCGCTCATTAAAAGCAGCAGGGTAAAGAATAGTCATTCACTATAATCTACAATGTTTCAGTATCAGCTACGGACAAAAATATTACTTTGCATAGCGGGCAAAATCAGTGACAGACAGACAAAGGGTATGTCATAAATGTATAATTAGGAGGTACATCCTTGCATCACTGAATCTCGAAGGCTATAGTTTTTTTAGTTTTCTGTCAACAGAATTATGTGAGGGTTTGTTTTTTGCAGAATGAGTTGTAGTTTTTATTGGTACCATTTTGGGCCACATAATTATTTTTATCGCTTTCTATTTCACTGTTTGTGAAGCAAAATCAAGAAGAAACAAAAATGTAGGAATTTTTTTTCTTTTAATTTTGCCATGTCGTAATATTGACATGACAGCTTTATTCTCTGGGTCAGTACGATTGCAGCGATACCACATTTATATAAGTTTTTTTAATGTTTTGCCATTTTTACACCATAAAACTATTCTATAGAAAAAAAGTTTTTGCATTGCTGTATACTGAGAGCTATAGCTTTTTTATTTTTTCACAGATGGAGGTGTATGGCGACTTTTTTTTCAGGATGAGATGACGTTTTTTAGAGGTACCATTTTATTTATATCTGACTTTTTGATCACTTTTTATTCCACTTTTTTGCCAGCTGTATGATGAAAATACATAGTTTTTGCTACTTTCTTATGCTGTTCACTGAAGGGTTTAACCAGCGTGACTGTTTTATAGAGTAGTTTGTTATGGACACAACAATACCAAATATGTGAATTTTTTTGTTTTTTCTTTATCTACTATATAATTGTCTAATCTTGTCTGTCTGTCACGGTAATCGCGCGACAGACAGAGGCCACTCATTGGTCGCCGGCAGAGCGGCGGCCAATGAGCGCCGCGTATGCAAAAGATCTGCACGGTGCGCAAATTTTAAATTCGCGCGCCGCTACGGGTCTCATTGAAGCCCCCCACTCCTCCTGTCCTGCCCGTGCTCCTCCTTCCCTCCCTGCTTCTCCTGCCCCTCTCCACCCCACTTGCCCCCCTCCACCCCTTCTGCCCGCCTCTGCCCCTTCTGCCCCCCTTTCCTCTCACTGCGCTCCCCCGCACCTCCTGCCCAGGGCCGCACTGCTCCCAGCTGCGCCCGACTGTGTGGGGATAGCGCTGCCCCCTTCTTCACAGCCGCTTCCTGCCTGTCGGGCGCCACCGGGAGCGGTAAGCTGACAGTGCCCCCCCCCAAGCTCCACACCTGCGGCGGGGAGCTGAAGGCACCCCCCAACCGCCCCCCCTGCTCCTCACTTGCGGGGGAGCTGACAGCACATTAACACCCCCCCTGCTCCTCCGGTTCCATCCGGCCTTCTTGTTTCATCCTGTCCAATCACCACCTCCCTCCCCCCAGGTCCATCCTGCCCCACCGACTCCATCCTGTGCTGCTCGCCATCATCCTGCCCCCACCACCATCCTGCCCCCCCCACCACCATCCGGCCCCGCCGTCTCCATCCTGCCCCCCCGCCACCATCCTGCCCCCCCGCCTCCATCCTGCCCCGCCGGCTCCATCCTGCCCCCCGCCACCATCCTGCCTCCCACGGCACCATCCTGCCTCACCGCCTCCATCCTGCCCTGCTGCCTCCATCCTGCCCCGCCAGCTCCATCCTGCCCCCCACCACCATCCTGCCCCCCAGCTCCATCCTGCCCCCCTGGCTCCATCCTGCCCCCCCCCCCGGCTCCATCCTTCCCCGCTTGCTCCATCCTGCACCCCCCACCACTATCCTGCCCTCCGCCGCCACCATCCTGCCCCACCGGCTCCATCCTGCCCCGCTGGCTCCATCCTTCCTCGCCGGCTCCATCCTGCCCTGCTCGCTTCATCCTGCCTCGCTCCCACCATCCTGCCCCCCCGCCACCATCCTGTTCCTCCGGCTCCATCCTGCCTTGCTCTCTCCATCCTGCCCCCCGCCACCATCCTGCCCCGCTCGCTGCATCCTGCCCCGCTCGCTCCAACCTGCCCCCCCACAACCATCCTGCCCCGCTCGCTCCATCCTGCCCCACTCGCTCCATCCTGCCCCGCTCGCTCCATCCTGCCCCACTCGCTCCATCCTGCCCCGTCACCATCCTGCCCCCGCCACCATCCTGCCCCGCTCGCTCCATCCTGCCCCCCCACCACCATCCTGCCCCCCGCCACCATTCTGCCTCGGGAGCGGTAAGTTAAAGAGCCCTGTCGCCGACTCCCACTGACAGCACACACCCCCACGCTCCTCACCCGCGGCGGGGAGCTGACGGCACTTCTCCCCGCTCCTCACCTGCGGCGGGGAGCTGACAGCACATCCCCCTCCCCCCCGCTCCTCCGGCTCCATCCTGACCCCTTCGGATCCATCCTGCCCCGCTTGCTGCATCCTGCCCCGCTTGCTCCATCCTGCCCCCTGCACGGGCTCCATCCCGCTTGCTCCATCCTGCACCCCTCACTCCATCCTGCCCCTCTTGCCACCCACCATCCTGCCCCCCGCCACCATCCTGCCCCCCCGCCACCATCCACTCCATCCTACTTTGCCGCTCCATCCTGCCCCGCCGACTCCATCCTGCCCTGCTCCCACCATCCTCCCCCCCCTGCCACCATCCTGCTCCTCCGGCTCCATCCTGCCCCGCTCACTCCATCCTGCCCCCCCGCCACAATCATGCACCTCCGCCACCATCCTGCCCCACCGGCTCCATCCTGCCCCACTCGCCACGATCCTGCCCCGCCGGCTCCATACTGCCCCGCCGGCTCCATCCTGCCCCGCCAGCTCCACCACCATCCTGCTCCTCCGGCTCCATCCTGCCTCGCTCGCTCCATCCTGCCTCGCTCGCTCCATCCTGCCCCCCCTGGCTCCATCCTGCTCCCCCCCGGCTCCATCCTGCTCCCCCCTGGCTCCATCCTGCCCCCCACCCCAGCTCCATCCTGCCCCCCGGCTCCATCTTGCCCCGCCGGCTCCATCCTGCCCCCCCGGCTCCATCCTGCCCCTCTTGCCACCCACCATCCTGCCCCCCGCCACCATCCTGCCCCCCCGCCACCATCCACTCCATCCTGCCCCGCCGGCTCCATCCTGCCCCGCCGACTCCATCCTGCCCTGCTCCCACCATCCTGCCCCCCCCCTGCCACCATCCTGATCCTCCGGCTCCATCCTTCCCCGTTCGCTCCATCCTGCCCCCCTCGCCACAATCCTGCCCCTCCGCCACCATCCTGTCCCGCCGGCTCCATCCTGCCCCACTCGCCATGATCCTGCTCAGCCGGCTCCATCCTGCCCCCGCCGGCTCCAACCTGCCCCACTCGCCACGATCCTGCTCAGCCGGCTCCATCCTGCCCCGCCGGCTCCAACCTGCCCCGCCAGCTCCACCACCATCCTGCTCCTCCGGCTCCATCTTGCCTTGCTCACTCCATCCTGCCTCGCTCGCTCCATCCTGCCCCCCTGGCTCCATCCTGCTCCCCCCGGCTCTATCCTTCCCCCCCACCCCAGCTCCATCCTGCCCCCCGGCTCCATCCTGCCCCCCCCCCCCGGCTCCATCCTGCCTCCCTGCTCCATCCTGCCCCCCCCCGGCTCCATCCTGCCCCTCTTGCCACCCACCATCCTGCCCCCCGACTCCATCCTGCCCTGCTCCCACCATCCTGCCCCCCCCCCTGCCACCATCCTGCTCCTCCGGCTCCATCCTTCCCCGCTCGCTCCATCCTGCCCCCCCCGCCACAATCCTGCCCCTCCGCCACCATCCTGCCCCTCCGGCTCCATCCTGCCCCACTCGCCACGATCCTGCCCAGCCGGCTCCATCCTGCCCCGCCGGCTCCAACCTGCCCCGCCAGCTCCACCTCCATCCTGCCCCCCTGGCTCCATCCTGCTCCCCCCCAGCTCCATCCTGCCCCCCCACCCCAGCTCCATCCTGCCCCTGGCTCCATCCTGCTCCCCCCCGCTCCATCCTGCCCCCCCACCCCAGCTCCATCCTGCCCCCCGGCTCCATCCTGCCCAGCTCGCTCCAACCTGCCCCCCCACCACCATCCTGCCCCGCTCGCTCCATCCTGCCCCCCCCGGCTCCATCCTGCCCCGCTCGCTCCATCCTGCCCCACTCGCTCCATCCTGCCCCGTCACCATCCTGCCCCCGCCACCATCCTGCCCCGCTCGCTCCATCCTGCCCCCCCACCACCATCCTGCCCCCCGCCACCATTCTGCCTCGGGAGCGGTAAGTTAAAGAGCCCTGTCGCCGACTCCCGCTGACAGCACACACCCCCACGCTCCTCACCCGCGGCGGGGAGCTGACGGCACTTCTCCCCGCTCCTCACCTGCGGCGGGGAGCTGACAGCACATCCCCCTCCCCCCCGCTCCTCAGGCTCCATCCTGACCCCTTCGGATCCATCCTGCCCCGCTTGCTGCATCCTGCCCCGCTTGCTCCATCCTGCCCCCTGCACGGGCTCCATCCCGCTTGCTCCATCCTGCACCCCTCACTCCATCCTGCCCCATCTTGCCACCCACCATCCTGCCCCCCGCCACCATCCTGCCCCCCCGCCACCATCCACTCCATCCTACTTTGCCGGCTCCATCCTGCCCCGCCGACTCCATCCTGCCCTGCTCCCACCATCCTCCCCCCCCTGCCACCATCCTGCTCCTCCGGCTCCATCCTGCCCCGCTCACTCCATCCTGCCCCCCCGCCACAATCCTGCACCTCCGCCACCATCCTGCCCCACCGGCTCCATCCTGCCCCACTCGCCACGATCCTGCCCCGCCGGCTCCATACTGCCCCGCCGGCTCCATCCTGCCCCGCCAGCTCCACCACCATCCTGCTCCTCCGGCTCCATCCTGCCTCGCTCGCTCCATCCTGCCTCGCTCGCTCCATCCTGCCCCCCCTGGCTCCATCCTGCTCCCCCCCGGCTCCATCCTGCTCCCCCCTGGCTCCATCCTGCCCCCCACCCCAGCTCCATCCTGCCCCCCGGCTCCATCTTGCCCCCGCCGGCTCCATCCTGCCCCTCTTGCCACCCACCATCCTGCCCCCCGCCACCATCCTGCCCCCCCGCCACCATCCACTCCATCCTGCCCCGCCGGCTCCATCCTGCCCCGCCGACTCCATCCTGCCCTGCTCCCACCATCCTGCCCCCCCCCTGCCACCATCCTGATCCTCCGGCTCCATCCTTCCCCGTTCGCTCCATCCTGCCCCCCTCGCCACAATCCTGCCCCTCCGCCACCATCCTGTCCCGCCGGCTCCATCCTGCCCCACTCGCCACGATCCTGCTCAGCCGGCTCCATCCTGCCCCGCCGGCTCCAACCTGCCCCACTCGCCACGATCCTGCTCAGCCGGCTCCATCCTGCCCCGCCGGCTCCAACCTGCCCCGCCAGCTCCACCACCATCCTGCTCCTCCGGCTCCATCTTGCCTTGCTCGCTCCATCCTGCCTCGCTCGCTCCATCCTGCCCCCCTGGCTCCATCCTGCTCCCCCCGGCTCTATCCTTCCCCCCCCACCCAGCTCCATCCTGCCCCCCGGCTCCATCCTGCCCCCCCCGGCTCCATCCTGCCTCCCTGCTCCATCCTGCCCCCCCCCCGGCTCCATCCTGCCCCTCTTGCCACCCACCATCCTGCCCCCCGACTCCATCCTGCCCTGCTCCCACCATCCTGCCCCCCCCCTGCCACCATCCTGCTCCTCCGGCTCCATCCTTCCCCGCTCGCTCCATCCTGCCCCCCGCCACAATCCTGCCCCTCCGCCACCATCCTGCCCCGCCGGCTCCATCCTGCCCCACTCGCCACGATCCTGCCCAGCCGGCTCCATCCTGCCCCGCCGGCTCCAACTGCCCCGCCAGCTCCACCTCCATCCTGCCCCCCCTGGCTCCATCCTGCTCCCCCCTGGCTCCATCCTGCCCCCCCACCCCAGCTCCATCCTGCCCCCTGGCTCCATCCTGCTCCCCCCCGCTCCATCCTGCCCCCCACCCCAGCTCCATCCTGCCCCCCGGCTCCATCCTGCCCCCCTGGCTCCATCCTGCCCCCCCACTCCATCCTGCCCCCCCCCCGGCTCCATCCTGCCCCCCCGGCTCCATCCTGCTTCCCCCCGGCTCCGTCCTGCCCCCCCCCGGCTCCATTCTGCCCCCCCCGACACAATCCTGCCTCCCTCAGCTGATCAGTTTCCCAGGCAACGAGGCAACGACATGTCCTAAAGGCCTGTAGGACCCAGAAGACAGAGGTGGAGCGAGCCGGCGGACAGGTGAGTATCCTCACTGAGGTTTTCTTTATTTTTACTTTTACTGTGGAGGACCGGGGGCCAGGAGGAGCGGGGGGTCGTGGGGAGCGGAGTATCGCTATATAACATAGTACTATAATGTACCGCCATGTACCATAGCGCTGCTATACATGTACTGTAATGTACTGCCATATACTATAGTGCTGCTATACATGTACTGTAATGTACCGTCATATACCATAGCGCTGCTGTACATGTACTGTAATGTACCGCCATATACTATAGTGCTGCTATACATGTGCTGTAATGTAACGCCATATACTATAGTGCTGCTATACATGTAATGTAATGTACCGCCATAAACCATAGCGCTGCTATACATGTAATGTAATGTACCGCCATATACCATAGCGCTGCTATACATGGTTCACTCACGTTGGCTGAACAAGTTCTGTCAGTCACAGTATGTCAACTACATACATATTCTAGAATACCCGATGCGTTAGAATCGGGCCACCATCTAGTAATAATATAACTATTTATTGCCTTTTTTATATTGTACTTTATTTTCTGGTGTATTTTTTTTTTTTTTAAATGACATAGCTATAGAACTTTAACAGATGGCACTTCATATGCTTATACTGAATATTTCACAACCTTATCTATTTTGTGTACTCTGACGTAGCACTGTTTACCTACACTGCTGACATCATCCTGTTTCCTTACTTCCGGACACTATATAATGGTGGTTTGTGCCTTAAGCCTGTCATACCTAGCGAGATCACTAGCGAAGATCGCTGTTTCGTCACAGGTTTTGTGATGCAACAGCAACCTCGCCAGTGATCCGGCTATGTTTGATATGCAGCAGCGACCAGGCCCCCACTGTGACATCGCTGATCATGTCGAAATGGCCTGGATAATTTTTTTGATCATTGGGCTCCCGCTGGGCAGCATGCATCGGTGTGTTTGATGTCTTAACAATGTCCTCATTGGCGACTCAGAGCTCAGCCACGTAGGTCTGAGTCGTCAGACTAGCTGTTGTGTAACAGGGTCCCAATGACCGCTGAGGTCATTATATGGGTCCCGTATCATTGCTGTGTCATCCAGTAGATCTGACTGTTTGACATCTCACCAGCGACCACGTAGCGACGTTCCAGCGATCCTTACCAGGTCGTATCATTGTCGGGATCGCTGGAGCATCGCCAAGTGTGACAGGACCCTTAAGCTGTAAGCTTTCCCTGAGGAAGTGTGGGGTTCCACATGAAACACGTTAAATTGGATACAGAATAAAGGCTTTTTTCATCGTTTATTCCTTGGTTGCATCCTTTCATTGGGCAGCGCGACTCGGATCCATCCATTCATACTCCACTTACTGACAAGGTTAGAAATAATGATTTTCATTTGAAATAATAATTTTCTCCTTCAAACTTTGCTTTTGTCAAAGAATGCTCCCTTTGCAGCAATTACAGCATTGCAGACCTTTGGCATTCTAGCTGTTAATTTTTTTAGGTAAGTTTGAGAAATTTCACCCCATGCTTCCTGAAGCCACTCTCACAAGTTGGATTGGCTTGATGGGCACTTTTTGCATACCATACAGTCAATCTGCTCCCACAACTGCTCAATGGAGTTGAGATCTGGTGACATGCATAATTTGGAGGTGTGCTTTGGGTCATTGTCCTGTTGTGGGATGAAATTGGCTCCAATCAAGCGCTGTCCACCGGGCATGGCATGGCATTGCAAAATGGAGTAATAGCCATCCTTATTCAAAATCCCTTTTATCTTGTACAAATCTCCCACTTTACCACAACCAAAGCAACTACAGACATCACATTACCTCCACCATGCTTAATAGATGGTGTCAGGCACTCTTCCAGCATCTTTTCAGTTGTTCTGCATCTCACAAATGTTTTTCTGTGTGATCCAAACACCTCAAACTTTGATTCGTATGTCCATAAAACTTTTTTTCCAATCCTCCTCTGCCCAATGTCTGTGTTCTTTTGCCTATATTAATCTTTTCCTTTTATTAGCCAGTCTCAGATATGACTTTTTCTTTGCCACTCTGCCCTGAAGGCCAACATCCCGGAGTCACCTCTTCACTGTAGATGTTGACACTGGTGTTTTGCGGGTACTATTTAATTAAGCTGCCAGTTGAGGAGCTGTGGGGTTCTAATGTACTTCTCTTGTTGCTCAGTTGTGCAGCGGGGCTTCCTACCTCTCTTTCTACTCTGGTTAGAGCGGTTTGCTCTCCTCTGAAGGGAATAGTACCCACCGTTATAAGAAATCTTCAGTTTCTTGGCAATGTCTCATATAGAATAGCGTTCACTTCTAAGAACAAAAATAGACTGTCGAGTTTCACATGAATGTTCTCTTTTTCTAGCCATTTTGAGAGTTTCATAGAACAAACAAATGTAATGCTCCAGATTCTCAACTAGATCAAAGGAAGGTCACATTTATAGCTTCTCTAATCAGCCAAACCATTTTTATCTGTGCTAACATACTTGTACAAGGGTTTTCTAGGGTTTTCTAAACATCCATAAGGCTTCTTACACAGTTAGCAAACACAATGTGCCATTAAAACACTGGAGTGGTGGTTGTTGTAAATGGGCCTCTATACACCTAAGTAGATATTGCATTAAAAACCAGATGTTTGCAGTTAGAATAGTCATTTACTACTTTAACAATGTATAGAGTGTAATTCTGATTCATTTAATGTTAGCTTCATTGAAAAAAAATTTGCTTTTCTTTCAAAAATAAGGACATTTCTAAATAACCCCACACTTTTGAATGGTAGTGTACACATGGTAGATAACTCTATCTTTTTTGGTGGTGTATTTTTTTTCTAGTTTTGTGTTTCAAAAAAGGAAAAATGTAGTGTGAACCCTTGCTAGGGAACATAGTTTGCTTCCCCACTACATACGTATATAGGTGTCCTTTGATAATAATAATAATAATAATAATTTTATTTATATAGCGCCAACATATTCCGCAGCACTTTTCAATTCAGAGGGAACATGTACAGACAATATGAGACAATTAAAAGAAAGTAAAAAAAAATTCAAATACCATGAGGGGTGAGGGCCCTGCTCCCAAGCTTACAGTCTATGGGGGATTAGGAGAGGCACAAAAGAGGGAAAAAGTGCTGTCATAAAAGGTCCAGCCATCAATATAATAAATGGGGGATTCACACAATGCTGCATGAACCGGTCACCAGTCAGGATCTATACAAGTACAGATAAAGTGCTATATTGTGCATGGAGGGTGTAGACAGATGACACAAGAGGCCAGATTTGTAAAAGGGCAGAATGGGAACAGTTAGATAGATGTGGTGATAGGCTAGTCTTAAGAGATGTTTTTAATGCTCGCTTAAAACTATAGATATTTGGAATTAATTGAATTGTTCTTGGTAGTCCGTTCCAGAGAATTGGCTATGATCGTGAGAAGTCATGGAGATGGGAGTGGGAGGTTTGGATTGTAGCTGATGTCAGTCTTAGGACACTTGCGGAATGGTGGGCGTGTGTAGGGTGATAGACAGAGACGAGGGAGGAGATGTAGGGTGGTGCAGAACTGTGGAGGGCTTTGTTGGTGAGAGTGATAATTTTATATTGTACTCTGTAGCGGATGAGAAGCCAGTGCAATGACTGGCACAGGATAGAGACATCAGTGAAGCAGTTGGAGAGGAATATTATCCTGGCTGCTGCATTGAGGATGGATTGGAAAGGAGAGAGTTTAGTAAGAGGGAGACTGATTAGTAGAGAATTGCAGTAATCCAGAGGAGAATGAATAAGGGCAACTGTTAGAGATTTTGCAGAGTCAACAGTAAGAAAATGTTGAATTCTGGAGATGTTTTTGAGGTGTAGATGACACGAGCAAGCAAGCACGATCGGATGTGCAGAGTGAAGGAGAGATCTGAGTCAAATATAACCTCAAGACAGTGGTCGTGCTGCAGAGGTGTAATGATGGAACCACATACAGAAATGGTAATATTAGGTGTTTTTTTTATTGGATGATCCGTAGATGGAGGAAACATGAGGAGTTCATTTTTTTGACAAATTAAGTTTAAGGTAAAGAGAAGATATGATGTTAGAGACAGCAGACAGATACTGGTAATAACAGAGAAAGCCCTGCATTACTCCTTCAGATGGCTTGAGTGTTCACATTATTCACAAAAGGAGAGAAGTTGGTTTCTTCACCACTCAATGGAGGTGCAATCCTATATGACACAGTCCACAGGATTCACTCACCACAGGTGGGCTTGAAATCTTTATTCTCGGTTACACACAGGTGACATGCGGGCGGGCTGCAAAGTCCACTGGGACAGTCAGGGGAAGAGGTGAGGAAGAAGAGCTGGCAAAAAATACAATGAAGGAGCGGTCAGAGAGGTATGTCGAGAACCAGGAGAGAGCGGTGTCCTTGAGCCCAACAGAGCAGAGCATAGAGAGGAGGAGCTGGTGATCCACAGCATGGAATGCAGCAGAGAAATCCAGGAGAATCAGTAGGGAGTAGTTCTTTGAAACATGCTTTGATATTCTTCCTAAGGCTAGGGTCAGATTAACGTTAATCAGGGCTGTGTTAAAAACATAGGTTTTGGCAGCATAAACGCGGTGCTACCACCATGTTAGTGCCGCATTAACGCTGCCAATGTTAACCTATGGAGACGCGGCCCCTAGCGTGGCTCAAACTCCGGGGCATCTGATTGAAATCTCGCGTTGTTTCCTAACGAGAGAAAAACTCTTTCATCAACGTCTTTTCTTTTAGGAAATAACGCGACATTTCAATCAGAGGCCTGCGTTTGAGCCGCTCCTAGGGGCCGCATCTCCATAGGTTAACATTGGCAGCATTAACACGGGGCTACGATGGCGGTAGCACCACGTTTATGCTGCCAAAACCTATGTTTTTAATGCAAGCCCTAATTAATGTCAATCTGACCCTAGCCTAATTGGGCTGTTTTTTGGTTGAAGGGTACAACTAACTACTGATCATGATTTTGACTATTGAAACTGGTCCTGTATAAAAATGTACACTTTCAGACTATGGTAAGTGATGATAGAAAATTAGATGATATATATGCATTATGCAGGCATATAAAGGTGTCTTAATTCATCAATACGTGATGAAAAGGTAATAGGCAAGAGCCAACACATTGTTACTTATAAGGAAATACATGCTGACCACACATCAGTCTTGTGCCTCACCCATACGTGAACTCTTAACAGGGTCATAGATCATATACTTTCCAAGTTCAGTGTGAATTTTGTGTATTGTATGATGGTTCAGAGATAGGACAGCTCATTGGTGTAAGCAAGAAATGTAACACATATCCGCAACATTTCATACAAAGTATCAAATTAAGTTAAAAATATATTACCATACCTGTCATTATTTCTTCAAGTTGTTGCTTAAAATGGCATTGCAGAGTTGGATGAGAAGGGTTCATAATAGCATTGTACTTTCCGTCATTGTGGGTGCATGGCATGTTTCTTTTAATACCATACTGTGATGAACTCCTATATTCTTTCGACACAAAAGAGATGGGATAGAGGGTGTCCTGACTCTAGCAAGAGGTGTCTTGTCAGGAGGAATTTCTACCTACAGGTATGGGCACACATTGAGTGTTTGGTTGCAAAATTTTCTGCACCAATTCTGCATCTCCTGTCAAGAACAACACAGCGTGTGTCTTATGTGTTATGTTAACTTAGCATTTTTTATGCGTTTTAGACACTTTGTTGCATGGGTGCTTCTATGCATTTTTCGTGTATTTGGGGTGGAAAAATGCTGCAATAATTGACATGCTGTAGATTTATTTCTGCACCAAGTCTGAAAGGGAAAAAAAGAAGCATAAGCACAATACTTCAGGATTGTCATTGACTTTGCTGGCATAAGAATTTGCATGCAGTTCTGTGACAAAATCGCACTAAAAACACATTAAGGCCTGGTTCACACATACAAATCTTTTTTTTAAGCCCTTAGAAAAACTGATCCGTTTTTCTAAGGGTGCCAATAGTGTTCCCTGAGGTCCTGGACGTTTTTGGCAAATTTTGGGACTTAGTCATTTGTTCATTAAAAACGCATATGCGTTAAGGCGGGTGCCTATATGTGCCATGCGTTAACGCATGCGTTTCCCATAGGGCCCCATGTTAAAAAAACGCATGCGTTTTTTGAAAGCACCCCAAAAACACAGTTGGCAGCGTTTTTGGGCTGCTGCATAAAAACGCACACACATGCGTTAACGCATATGCGCTTTTGGACTTTAAAAAAAAAAGTCCAAAATGTTGCCAAAAAGGGAGTTAAGGCAAAAACGGATGATATGTGTGAACCTGGCCTAAGAAACACAACAAAAATGCACTGTGTGCACAAGGCCTAAAACTAAAAGTACCGTATATACTCGTGTATAAGCCGACCCGTGTATAAGCCAACCCCCCTACTTTTGCCCCAAAAATCTGGAAAAACCTATTGACTCGTGTATAAGCCGAGGGTGGACCCCAGCACAGGTACACAGCCCCCAGCAGTGTGGTATACAGGCCCCCCCCAGTGGTATACAGGCCTCCCCAGTGGTAGTATATAGCAGCCCCAGTGGTAGTATACAGCAGCCCCAGTGGTAGTATACAGCAGCCCCAGTGGTAGTATACAGCAGCCCCAGTGGTAGTATACAGCAGCCCCAGTGGTAGTATATAGCAGCCCCAGTGGTAGTATATAGCAGCCCCAGTGGTAGTATACAGCAGCCCCAGTGGTAGTATACAGCAGCCCCAGTGGTAGTATACAGCAGCCCCAGTGGTAGTATACAGCAGCCCCAGTGGTAGTATACAGCAGCCCCAGTGGTATACAGCAGGCCCCCAGGGGTACATATAGCAGCCCCCAGAAGGTACCCAGCAGCCCCCTGGGGGTACACAGCAGTCCTCAGGGGGTACACAGCAGCCCCCAGGGGGTACACAGCAGCCCCCTGGGGGTCCCCAGCAGCCCCCAGGGGGTACACAGCAGCCCCCTGGGGGTCCCCAGCAGCCCCCAGGGGGTACACAGCAGCCCCCAGGGGGTACACAGCAGCCCCCAGGGGGTACACAGCAGCCCCCTGGGTGTCCCCAGCAGCCCCCTGGGGGTACACAGCAGCCCCCAGGGGGTACACAGCAGCCCCCTGGGGGTACACAGCAGCCCCCTGGGGGTCCCCAGCAGCCCCCAGGGGGTACACAGCAGCCCCCAGGGGGTCCCCAGCAGCCCCCTGGGGGTCCCCAGCAGCCCCCAAATGCTGGCACTCGTCCCCCCTTGCAAGGGCCCCCCCCCGCTTCTCTTACCATTCCGGACTTCTGATCCGCGCCGCTCCTCGGCGCACCTCGCTGCTCCGTCCGTCCGTCTTCTACATCCGGGATCCCGGGCCGCGCGATGACGTCATATGCCTGCGACGGCCGGAGATCCCGGATGTAGAAGACGGACGGAGCAGCGAGGATGAAGCACCGAGGAGCGGCGCGGATCAGAAGTCCGGAATAGTAATATAACCATCGGGGGGGGGGCCCTTACAAGGGGGGGCGAGTGCCAGCATTTGGGGGCTATATGCACTGCTTCCCCCTGCCGCTGATTGACAGGGGGAAGCAGTGCATATTTAATGAGCGGCCCCACGTGACGGGGCCGCTCATACAGCAGCCCCCCCCCGCCTCCTGCAGCCTCCACAGCCCCGGACACAGCCCCCCCCGTATTGACTCGTGTATAAGCCGAGGGGGAGACTTTTCAGCCCAAATTTTGGGCTGAAAAACTCGGCTTATACACGAGTATATACGGTATTTGTTTTTCAAATAAAAAATTTACCTTACCCACAAGCAAGTTTTCTCCCAATCCTTAATAGCACAGATCCCCTTTCCTCCTTTGAAACGGTACAGAAGAAGACGTTACCAGGCTCCTTGCTTCATCTCGCCTTACAACTTGCACCAGTGATTGTATTTCCTAATGTCTCCTCCAGTCCCGCTACCCGGCTGTCACTACCTACCTAAATAAAATATCCTCTTCCTGTATGTTTCCATCCTACTTCAAATATGCTTTCAAAACCCAAACAAACTGATATGAGTGTGCTTCTATACACTAGATATCAAAATGGGTCATTAATTTGTCCCCAAAATTCAGTTGTATAGACAGAAGTGTACCTAGGTTTTCTGGCACCCGGGGCAAGAATTCAGTTTGGCGCCCTCCCACCTTCTCAATCCGCCATGCTACAGGGTCTCTGAATTCTCACAGCGTGTGGGCTGCACACTTTCAGGATTCTCCAGTGCAAATGGGAAGATTGGAGGTCATGTAAGCACAAAAATGCAATTTATATACTTTTAGCAACAATCTGACTAGACATGACCGGCCTCATTCAATTCATTTTCATTGATCGAGGCCACTCATGTCTAGTCAGCACGTGACTGCATGCATGTACATGCATGCAGTCACGTGCTGACTAGACATGAGTGGCCTCGATCAATGAAAATGAATTGAATGAGGCCGGTCATGTCTAGTCAGATTGTTGCTAAAAGTATATAAATTGCATTTTACTGTGCTAACCACTGAGCCAGCGTATACTCTGCTAACCACTGACCCACCATATACTGTGCTAATCACTGACCCACAATATACTCTGCTAACCACTGATCCACCATATACTCTGCTAACCACTGATCCACCAAATACTGTGCTAAACACTGAGCCATCATATACAGTGCTAACCACTGAGCCACCATATACAGTGCTAACCACTAAGCCACCATATACAGTGCTAACCACTGAGCCATCATATACAGTGCTAACCACTGAGCCACCATATACAATGCTAACCACTCATCCACCATATACTGTGCTAACCACTGAGCCACCATATACAATGCTAACCACTCATCCACCATATACTGTGCTAACCACTGAGCCACCATATACAGTGCTAACCACTGAGCCACCATATACAGTGCAAACCACTGAGCCACCGTATACAGTGCTAACCACTGAGCACTATATACTGTGCTAACCACTAATCCAGCATATACAGTGCTGACCACAGACCTATCATATCCTGTGCTAACCACTGACCCACCATATACTGTGCTAACCACTGATGCACAGTATACTCTGCTAACCACTGATCCACCATATACTGTGCTAACCACTGAGCCAGCATATACACTGCTAACCACTAAGCCAGCATATACAGTGCTAACCACAGACCTATCATATCCTGTGCTAACCACTGATCCACCGTATACTGTGCTAACCACTGAGCCACCGTATACTCTGCTAACCACTGACCCACCATATACTGTGCTAACCACTGATCCACCATATACTGTGCTAACCACTGAGCCACCGTATACAGTGCTAACCACTGAGCCACTATATACTGTGCTAACCACTAATCCAGCATATACAGTGTTAACCACAGAGCTATCATATCCTGTACTAACCACTGACCCACCGTATACTGTGCTAACCACTGAGCCTGCGTATACTGTGCTAACCACTGAGCCACCATACAGTGCTGACCACTGAGCCACCATACAGTGCTAATCACTGATCCACCATATACAGTGCTAACCACTCAGACACCATGCAGTGCTAACCACTAACCCACCATATACTCTGCTAATCACTGACCCACAATATACTCTGCTAACCACTGATCCACCATATACTGTGCTAACCTCTGATCCACCATATACTGTGCTAACCACTGATCCACCATATACTCTGCTAACCACTGAGCCAGCATATTACTCTGCTAACCACATACCTATCATATCCTGTGCTAACCATTACCCACCGTATACTGTGCTAACCACTGAGCCAGCGTATACAATGGTAACCACTGACCCACCATATACTCTGCTAATCACTGACCCACCATATACTGTGCTAACCACTGACCCACCTATACTCTGCTAACCACTGAGCCAGCATATACTGTGCTAACCAATGACCCACCATATACTGTGCTAATCACTGACCTACAATATACTCTGCTAACCACTGATCCACCATATACTGTGCTAACCACTGATCCACCATATACTGTGCTAACCACTGAGCCACGTATACAGTGCTAACCACTGAGCCACCGTATACAGTGCTAACCACTGAGCCACCATATACTGTGCTAACCACTGAGCCAGCATATACAGTGCTAACCACTAAGCCACCATATACAGTGTTAACCACAGAGGTATCATATACTGTACTAACCACTGACCCACCGTATACTGTGCTAACCACTGACCCACCGAATACTCTGCTAACCACTGAGCCACCATACAGTGCTGACCGCTGATCCACCATATACTGTGCTAATCACTGAGCCACCATATACAGTGCTAACCACTGACCCACCATATACTTTGCTAATCACTGACCCACAATATACTCTGCTAACCACTGATCCACCATATACTGTGCTAACCACTGATCCACCATATACTCTGCTAACCATTCAGCCAGCATATACAGTGCTAACACTAAGCCAGCATATACAGTGCTAACCACAGACCTATGATATCCTCTGCTAACCACTCACCCACCGTATACTGTGCTAACCACTGACCCACCATATACTGTGCTAACCACTGACCCACCATATACTTTGCTAACC
Organism: Allobates femoralis; assembly: GCA_033576535.1. NCBI lineage: Eukaryota > Metazoa > Chordata > Amphibia > Anura > Aromobatidae > Allobates > Allobates femoralis. Next base: position 184,278,588 of record JARQOC010000002.1, on the reverse strand, counting down.
ACTGAGCCAGCATATACAGTGCTAACCACTGAGCCAGCGTATACTCTGCTAACTACTAACCAACCGTTATACTGTCCTAACCACTGAGCCAGCGTATACTGTGCTAACCACTGACCCACCATATACTGTGCTAACCACTGCCCCACCATATGCTGTGCTAACCCACTGACCCACATATGCTGTGCTAACCACTGACCCACCATATGCTGTGCTAACCACTGACCAACATATGCTGCGCTAACCACTCACCCACTATATACTGTTCTAACCACTGAACCACCATACACTGCTAACCACTGAGCAACTATATTCAGTGCTAAGCACTGAGACACCGTATACAGTGCTAAGCACTGAGCGACTGTATACACTGCTAACCACTGAGCCACTGTGTATACTGCTAACCACTGAGCCACCATATACACTGCTAACCATTCAGCCACCTTATACACTGCTAACAATTGAGCCACCGTATACAGTGCTAACCACTCAGCCACCGAATACAGTGCTAACCATTGAGCCACCATATACAGTGCTAACCACTGAGCCACCATATACAGTGCTAACCACTGAGCCACCGTATACAGTGCTAACCACTGAGCCACCATACAATGCTAAACACTGAGCCACCATATACAGTACTAACCACTGAGCCACCGTATACAGTGCTAACCACTGAGCCACCATACAATGCTAACCACTGAGCCACCATATACAATGCCAACACTGAGCCACCGTATACAGTGCCAACTACTGAGCCACCATATACAGTGCTAACCACTCAGCCACCATATACAGTGCTAACCACTGAGCCACCGTATACAGTGCTAACCACTGAGCCACCATATAACTGTGCTAACCACTGAGCCACCATATACAGTACTAACCACAGAGCCACTGTATAAAGTGCTAAACACTGAACCACCATACAGTGCTAACCACTCAGCCACCATATACACCATATAAATCCCGCAACAACAGTGTACTTTCTGGAGAGAGGACTGTACTATTCAGCGGCTATTTCTACACCACCTCTTCATTTCACCGCACTCCTGATGCAATAGCATCGTGCCTATTTCGCACTCGCCGTCCTGAACCAATCGGATGGTCGTCCTGTGTTTACCACAGAGCGCCCAATACGCTCCTTTCCCTCAGGTCACATGTGTGACCTGAGGGGAGGGACTGATCCCTCTCTACAGCCCCCACCCCGCCGCAGACGACAATGGCGTGTGACTGGGGCAGCGATCAGCCCCAGCACGCAACCACGTGCTGCCGCCGAGCGGTGATGTCGCCACTCCAGCCGCATCTCTCCTCATCCCTCCAGCTTCCCGCCACATCATACTCTGCTATCTACAGAGCCGCCTCTATACTCTGCTACCCACGGAGCCGCCTGTATACTCTGCTACCCACAGAGCCGCCTCTATACTCTGCTACCCACAAAGCCGCCTGTATATTCTACTACCCACAATGCTGCCTGTATACTCTGCTACCCACAGAGCCGCCTGCATAATCTACTACCCACAGAGCCGCCTGTATACTCTGCTACCCACAGAGCCGCCTGTATACTCTGCTACCCACAGAGCCGCCTGTATAATCTCCTACCCACAGACCCGCCTGTATAAACTGCTACCCACAGAGCCGCCTGTATAATCTACTACCCACAGAGCCGCCTGTATACTCTGCTACCCACAGACCCGCCTGTATACTCTGCTACCCACAGAGCCGCCTGTATACTTTGCTACCCACTGAGCCGCCTGTATAATCTGCTACCTTCAGACCCACCTGTATACTCTGCTACCCACAGAGCCCCCTGTATACTCTGCTACCCACTGACCCGCCTGTATACACACAATTCATTTCACCGCGCTCCCGATGCAATTGCATCGGGCCTTTTTACTAATGATAAATAAAAAAATCTATGAAAATAAACAAATGAAAGTTAGACATTGCTTTTCAATGCTGCTTCCACTGAATTTTTTTTTAAATTAAAATCATAAAATAGGCCTGGACAGAAATGTTGGTACCCCTGAAAATAATGTGCCAAAAAGGACATGTTAAATCAAGGTGTGTCCACTAATTAGCATCACAGGTGTCTACCATCTTGTAATCAAGTGCCTCCTCCTTGTTGTGCTTTATGAAACAGCCACACCGCTAGTTTTCAGATTATGTTATTTGCGGGTTTTTCTTTACATCCCAAACATTTTTCCTGGCAGTTATTGACGAAATTTTCGTTAGTCTACCTGATCGTGGTTTGGTTTTTACAGAGCCCCTGATTTTCTATTTGTAAATCAGAGTTTGTGCACTGCTGACTGACATCATCAGTTCCTTGGATATCTTTTTGTATCCATTTCCTGTTTTATACAGTTCAACTATCTTCCTGTAGATACGTTGACAATTCTTTTGCTTTTCCCATGACTCTCAATCCAGAAAACTCAGTGGCTGGATGAAAGATGCAAGAGTCTGTCTGGATCCCAGAAACTGACTCAGCTTTTATGCACACACACTGATTACAAGCAAACAGGGCACAGGTGAAGACGTTACCATTACTAGCCATTCAAACCCATTCGTGTCAACTTCTGTGCATGTTATCAGGCCAAAATCACTAGGGTGTGTGAACTTTTGATCAGGGTCATTTGGATGTTTTTGGTTGTCAGTATGATTTAAAAACAGAAAACACAGTAGTTTGACAATAAATGGCTTCACTCAACCACGAACCATGAGTGGAAAAAAAGTTTTTTGTGTTATCATTCATATTCTCTGAAAAAAGGCCAAGAAATTAAAAATCTGCCGGGGTATGTAAATATTTGAGCACAACTGTATCCTCTTCCGAAGTCTTTGGATCATGCACTTCAGATATGTTGTATGATTATGTGGCGCCCCACTATGTCGGGTGCCACAGAGGGGTACTGCACCCGTAAAAGAGGTGTAGTAACCCCAGCTGCAAGTGGATTTCGGGATGGTAGGCGAAACCCTAAACCCACACCCCACACTAGATCATGCAGTGGGAGGGAACCCGGGAGGTTATTTAGTCACCCCCAGGGGGAGAAAGGAGGTCTTTGGCTGGAGGCCTTTGGGGCTCCAGGTTTCTGCTTCCAAATTGGAGAGCTAGGAGAGTTCCAGGCAGGGAGCCTGAGGCATGAAGGAGGGTCTCCTCGGCTGAGAGACCCAGGAAGCAACCAGAACAGATCCCAGACACAAAGCAGAGAATGGAGCAAGGAGCTCGGAGGGAGTTCGCTCTAGGAGAGAAACCGGGTACCGGAGCCGACACCTGTGGTAACCTTTAAGGACTACAGAAAATCCGAAGCACGGGGGTATCTCTAGATACGGCCCTGATTCCCAAGCGACCATAAGAGAGGACCAGACATCGCCAGGCAGAGCCGCAGTGATCATAAGAGGGTTATCCGACGGGAGCAAGGGAAGGAAAGAGAAACAGCAGGAGGTCATACTTACTGTGTACGAGGTCAGGTTTCACACAGCTACTGGGAAGCAGGGAAGAAAAGGAACAAGAAAGGCACATTCTGGGGGTTCTGTCCAGCTATCAGAGATCCACTTGCAGCCACCCGTAGCCACTTGTCATGTAACATCTAATTGCATTGAGGACTGTAATAATATTGCTAAAGTTCCAGTAAAGTACCCGGTGAAGTGACTTTTGACTCTGCTGCATCTTCTTTGCACGAACTCATTCATTCCACAGATTATCCTGCCCCGGAGGTCCCAGTCCTGCCTGTGGAGGACTATACCATCCCAGCCGCATTACCACTGACCTCCGGAGGACTGGAGCGGCGCAGGTGACATCTCACCAAGTACTGCAGGTGGCGTCACGACAAACTATAGACTTTATTAACAATCCCTTGTAAATACCCCCTTTTTAAGAGAACTGTCCCCCGGGATACGGGATCAGGCGCCGCTGCCATTCCCCGTGACACAGATAACCCCTTCTGCTGCCTGATACCAGAGTACCCCACACCCTTGTGCGACACAATTAGACTACACATTTGTAACATAGCTTAGTACATGCCAAGAGTCTATACTTGGCTTTGTTGTTTTTGTACACTACTTGTCACCATCCATTGATGAAGTGTTCAGGTGCATGTGTAGACCAGGTGACCATAGTGCTGCAATGGAATATTACATGTGTAGGAATGATGTCCATCAGGTAGCATGTATACTTTATTTTTTATTAGCTGTTTACATTGTTACTCATGACCTATTATCATGCATAGTCATAATAGGTCCAAGCAGGGACAGTCATCCCTGAGCGAGAACATCATTTCTGTATACTATTGTTCCATCTTGCATGGCAAGGTAGGACCTAGAGTAGATGATGAATAACGTGGCTCTTTTTCCCCTTCCCTTCCTTGTTACCAGTTAATTTATCAGCATACATTATTTTTTCTAATTACTCCTTACCTGCTTAGCCGATTCAGGTATACTTTTCATATAACTTTGTTTTTAAAGGTATTAAAAAAAGAACATTTTATATAGTGTAATTTCTGTGAATCTGAGTAAATTAATATGTTTTGTGCAAAATCCTTTTCGCCATTACTGAGACAACTTTGACCCATCTAAACAATTAATATGGCCAAACAGGTTTTAGAATGCTGAAAATAATCATACCTGTCTGCCTATTATCAGATACCTTCTTCTGTAGCAATCATCTTCTTACACTTTATGTAAATGAGCTCTTTGAGACTCTGGGACTGGAAAATAACTCCGCCTCCAGAGCTTATTATAAATAGAAGGAGGAGTTACCAGTGTGAGGAGTGATGGCTGCTCTCTGCCCTCCTGATCTCACCATAGAGCTCTGTGTGATTATAACTGACACATCTGCAGGCTCCTCTCAGCTTCCATCTCACAGGCAGGAAGGGTGAAACATTCTTGCAATACAACAGAGATCAGTGAGCTGCAAAAAATGTGTTTGCAAGAAATCCAATTTCATTTCTCCTGTTCTGTGTCAGTCACTTGTCTCACACTGGTAACTCCCTTTTATTTAATACTGTATTGAATGCAAATGCAACAAAACAAAATGTGTTCTAGTTTGATTAGATTGTATACAATGTATGCAGTCTCCGTATACTCCCGCACAGGTTTCATTGGGAGATATTTTCCTTCAGAACAATGTGCTGCTGATCAGTTTGCAATTATCTTTTTCCACGTATATACACTAGGGCAGTAGTTGGTACTTAAGCCCCCGTCACACCTAGCGAGATCGCTAGCGAGATCACTGTTTCGTCACAGGTTTTGTGAAGCAGCAGCGACCTCGCCAGCGATCTCGCTATGTTTGACACATAGCAGCGACCGGGCTCCCACTGTGATATCGCCGATTGTCTCAGAATGGCCTGGACCATTTTTTGCTCGTCAAACTACCGATGGCCAGCATGCATTGGTGTGTTTGACGCCTTAACACCGACCTCATTGGCGACTCAGAACTCATTCACGTAGGTCTGAGTTGTCAGACTAGCTGCTGTGTGACAGGGTCCCAACGACCGTCGAGGTAGGTATACGGTTTGCCATATCGTTGCTGCGTCGTTGAGTAGATCCGACTGTTTACCATCTCACCAGCGACCACGTAGCAACGTTTCACCGATCCTTATCAGGTCGTATCATTGTCGGGATCGCTGGAACGTCACCAAGTGTGACGGGACCCTTACTTCTCCATTGCAAAGTGTTTAACAGAACAAAGTAAATAGTAACTACTGATAGTTGCATTTGGATTGGAACTGTACCAGGACTTTAGCGACTGGGAAAAGCAAGATGCAAAAAGATTCAACCAATTGTGTTATTTCTTTTTAGTGACTTGCTTGAAGTTATCTCAATATCATTGGGTTGTCCTGCGACTCCATTCACTTGTATTGCTCTGTGATGTAGGCAAGTAACACCTACTGAACTCTGACTAAAGAACCTGCGTTGTGGCAACAGTCGCCATGTAGTGCCAGCTGAACTTCTGATTCCATGTCTGAATTGAAATCTCCATAAGTTTGTGTCACACAATGAAAAGACCACAAGCAAGTAATATACTTAAAGTGAACCTGTCACTAGGTTTTTCTTATATAAACTGTGGCCACCACCAGTAAGCCCTTATATATAGCATTCTATAATTCTGTATATACTCATGCATCTCAATGAATTAGAATATCAATCAAAATACATATCATATTGCCGTATTTCAGGGCGTCTCTGGGAGCCCTGAACCACGTTGACTAATAAATCAATATTATATTCACCCTTTGATGTCTCGTGGAATACGGCAGCACGGTTTTAACCCTTCATCCTCCCTACTTTAATTTGCTGAATTAATGACCTTTGGGTTTTCATTGGCTGTAGGCCATAATCATCAGCATTAACAGAAAAAACACTTGAAATAGATCATTCTGTTGGTTAAGACTCTATATAACATATGCATTTCACTTTTTGTATTGAATTACGGAAATAAATTAACTTTTTGATGATATTCTAATTCATTAAGATGCACTACCGTGTTTCCCCGAAAGTAAGACACCGTCTTATATTTTTTTTGGGTCCAAAAAGACCGACATGTCTTACTTTCGGGGGGTGTCTTATATTAGCCAAAAAAAAAAAGACAAATGACAAAATGACAGCCTGCCACATCTCACACACACACATCTCACACACACACATCTCACACACACGCACATCTCACACACACACACATCTCACACACACACATCTCACACACACACATATCTCACACACACACACATCACACACGCACACACACATCTCACACACACACAAACACACATCTCACACACACACACACACACACACATCTCACACACACACACACTTTCACTTTCTTACCTTACCTCTTTCTTTTCTTTCCTCTGCTGCTTTGGTGGTGCACACGGGCCAGCTGACGTCAGTCCTGGGCTGTGATTGGCTCCTGCCCTGGGCCAATCACAGCACCGGAGCCCTGGGCCAATCACAGCGCCGGAGCCAGGGCCAATCACAGCGCCGGAGCCCAGGGCCAATCACAGCGCAGGGGCCCTGGGCCAATCACAGCCCAGGACTGACGTCAGCTGGCCGATTCCTGCGCTGTGATTGGCACAGGGCTCGTGGGCGGAGTGGAGAGAAGGAGAGAGCACCGGAGCTCCAGGGCACAGCGTATTGGCGGGGACTGACAGTGGGGACAGCGGGGGCACAGGGAGCGGTGCCGCAGTGCCACAGATCCGGTGATGTGATCCGGACAGGTACGCCTTACATTCGGGGGGGTGGCTTATATAAGAAAGTAGGGTGCCCCCCAAAGCATGTCTTACTTTCGGGGGCGCCCTACTTTCGGGGAAACACAGTAGTAAGTCGAGGCCGATCTGCATAATATACCAAAATGGCTTTTATTATACTCACCTATGGTATGAATCAGTCTGAAGGGTGTTGCTGACCTCTCTGCTTGTGGTTGCCTCCTACTTCCCTACTTTGTGTGGTTGATGCATCCGATGTCATCCACACAGTGACCTTATTGCGCTCCTCTGCACACAAACTTCAATCTGCCATGCTGGGAGCAGAATAAAATATTGTAATGCATATGCATAGGTGCTCTTTGACCATTCCTTGCATCTGCGCATACAGTACTTTGCTCCGCCCTCAGCTGGCAAAGAGAAGTGTGCATGTGTAGGAGCGAAGTTGTGAAGACTGTGTGTGCATGATGTAGGACACGTAATCCACAGAAAGAAGAGAAGGTGGATGGCGATAGCAAGTGATGAGCACAGGGAGAGGGGTACTCGGACAACGGGATGGATTGATGGCTGTGACGGGGAATCACGAGTGGTTGGGTTCCCGGTTCCATGCCCTGGCTCTCATTTGTTTGGTGGGGAAAATATTTACAAGGATTAATAGTCTGTGACGCCACCTGTGGATCCTGATAATGTGGGTACCAGCGCTGTGGGCAGGCCACTGAGGTGATGGGATGCAGCTTAGTGTAGTATAGCTCCCCACAGGTGGAGCTTACCTCAGGGCAGCGATGATAGATGAGGGGAGTAGTTGTTCTCACCCCTCTGTGGATGCTGAGGCCTTCCGGGCACCGGCGGGAAGGAAGACAGACACCGTTTCAACTTCAACATCCTTTTACTGGTACCAGCAGATGTCATACAATACACGGTACAGTCTGGAACAACGGGGACATAGCTGCGGGTTCAGGGAGCCCCTATGGAGTCTAAAGATGTTCCTCTCTTTATATCTTTCGGGGCCTAAGTTTTATCTTCCTCTCTGTCCTTAACCACCTTTGCAGAGCTCTCTCACCAGTCCCCTGGTCTTGTATGGTTAGGTACGGTTAGTCCTTGACCTGTACGGATGGGAGCAGCAGGAACGCACACTCTCCCGCCACCAGAATCCAGGCCGTTACCTTCGTAGTCTTGGACCGATTATGGGCCTGAAGAGAGAGGTACCGATTTGTGGTGCCTATGGCTACCCAGTTTTTAAGGGCCCGCGGCTCGACGGTGTACGGTCAGGGATGGACCGCTGACCTCCTCGGCTTCCGTGTTGCCGGTGTTTCCCCAGACTTAACCAGCTGGCTCCTACTAGTGCTGGTTCTTCCCCTTCTGCCCCAGGTCACCCTCCGGGGTCACCCTCTGTCACTCAGCTGTCAGGCGTGTCCTAACTGACTGCCCAGAACTGTCTGACTAAAAACTTTCTACTTCCTGATTTTCCCACTCTAACCTAGGCTCCACCCCCTGGGACTCACTGTATATCAGTCCCCCCAATTCTAAGGTGGCCTAGTTTTGGGTGCTAATACCGACTCCATAAGCACAATCCCAAACGTTTAGCTACGGAGGCACTACACCTTCTGTTTGTGGTGCAGTACCTCCCTGTGGCGCCTAGCCATAGGGGCGCCACACAAGCAGAGAGGAAGCACTGAAATTAAGATCAGCAACACCCATTGGAGTGCACTGCCCTGTAGGTGAGTATAAGTAAAAAGCTATTTTCTATGTTATACAGGTAAGTCTGGGGACTTGTATATAAGGACTTACTAGTGGCGGCTTCAGTTTATATAGGAAAAATCTGGTTGCAGTGTAAGAGGGTCTAGGGTGCTGTAACTACTGCCAGGATGGTACATTGTCTTTATGTCAGTGCTTAAAACTTGTATGTTTAATTATATGTATGAAGCCACCTAGTGGTTAAGGTAAAGACTGCTCCCCAGTCCCCCTTCATTTATTAAAGTTGTTAATAATTATTGCTCCTCCTTAGCGGTGGTACCTAGTCTATGAAATGGACATGCAGTCAGTGGTGGATTAAGTGGATCATGGGCCCGGGGCAGTTCATAAAACCTGCCCCCCCGGCCGCCAAAAATATTTTCTGCAAAAATTTTGTAGCTCTTTTCAGAAAAACAGTGCACATGATGATTTTCAGGCATCCAAATTAAAATATTTATTAGAACATGAAAACGAAGATAAATTACTTTTTAAGTTTTTAAAGTCAGCATCAGCATTTTTGCAAAGTTTGCTTCCCTTTAAAACCCAATACACCAACAATTCTGTGGAGATATTTTCTCCCCACAATCCAATATCACAAGGAAATGTTAACATTTCTACATGTGCACCTAACTCTTCAACACTTTCCACTGGATCTCTTTGAATGTCTGATGGTGGGTTTACACACACCAATTTATCTGTTCAATCTCTGAACCAATCTCTGGTTGCAGTGAAATCATGGATACATTGCTCCATTTTGTGGCTGTGTACAACATGGAGCAAAATATCCATGATTTCACTGCAACCAGAGATTGGTTCAGAGATTGAACAGATAAATTGGTGTGTGTAAACCCACCATAACACAGCATCAGCTAACTCTGAGTCAATAGATATATTAGTTGCAACAGATGCAGATATAGAAGCTTCACTGCTGCTCGGCTCTTGGTGGTGTTCCGGTTGAGTTTTCTTTTTAAAGAATGTGTCCAAGGCGGCCGTCACACGCAACGATTTCTTGCCCGATATCGTTTAAGCGATCTCCTTTTTGATCGCTTAAGCGAGATCGGGCAAGAAATCGTTGCATGTAATCAAGCGATTTACGATGTGAAATCGCTTGATCGTGACATCGCTGATCTGAGCTCCAGAGCTCAGATCTTGCAATGAACGATTTAGCGATCTGCTTCATCGTGGTGTATAACACCACGATGAACGATCTCCCAGCGGCAGAGCCTATGCTGGGAGATGGTAACTATGGTACACGTCGGGTAACTAAGCGACGCGCGGCGCCTAGTTACCCGATGTGTACCATAGTTACCAGCGAGATCGCGGATCCACATCGCTGGTGAGTCTGTCTGTGTGACAGCTCACCAGCGATGTGAGCGATATTGTAAGCGATTGCGCGTGCACGTGATCGCTTACAATATCGCTAGAGATATCTCAGCGTGTGACGGCCGCCTAACTTGGTCATTTTAGAAACCTCATATCTTTGTTGTTGTTCTCTTAAATGTTGTTCTTTTCTTTTCTGAGCACCAGATTTGTGTGTTGAGTGCATCTATTAAAAGATAGTAAAATTCTGTAGTTAAAAATGGTGATGGTTAAGAAAATAAGTGTAAGAATAGTGCATTGTCTAATATGTAATAGAGAGAAAAGTACCTACAGTACCTTATAAAATGGAGGTCCCAATCCTGATATTTTGGAATTAGAGTCTTCAACTTAATGGACTGAATGCTTCTAATATTGCCAGTTTGTCTGTGTCCAATAGAGGGGAAAAATGGTTGAGTTCATTAACCCCTTGGTGACCAAGCGTTTTTTGAGTTCTGAATTTTCGTTTTTTACTCCCCACCTCTAAAAAAAACATAACACCGCCATTTTTCAAGCGATACAGCTGGGTGATGGCTTATATTTTGCAGGAACAGTTGAACTTTTCAGTGGTGGTAATTATTGTACCATACAATGCACTGAAAAAGTTTTTAAGTACAGAAAAATAGAGAAAACGTAGCTCCGCCATCTTTGCGGAGGTCTTATACAGCCAGGCGACTCCGGGGTGGGCAACGAGCGGCGCTACTACGGCATGCGGTAAAGAGGTGGGCGGCCGCGGGCGGTCTGGCCGTCCGCTAGGCACGAGAGCCCGATTGTGACCGCCGACATTTGCCGCTGTGGGCACCCCGCCACACTGTGCCACCCAGGGTGTACCGCGCTGATTCTATGACGGGATCAAGATTTTTACCTGAAGTTAGTGGAGGAGGTGGTGAGCATTCCAAGGCACAGAGACTAATGAAATTAGCTGCCTTCCTGGGAATCTTGAAGGGAATTCAGCTGGCACCATAGGTGCAGGTTGCAGACAGTGTGGTGCGTGCCGTGCTGCCTGTTTCTTGTATGGAGGATGTGTGTCGATGATGATGACCAGAGCCAGAGCATGCCCTGGCGCCGCCGTTCTTCCTCTGGCGACAACGGCGAGGGAGGGGGATGTGAGTGACATCACAATGTCACTCACACACACTACTAGCAGCTGCAGTAGCCACTACTACTAGCCAGCAATGTTGGGTGCATCTCAGCGTCTGCCATGTGTGCCGCCGCTGCCGCGCGTGCAGCGGCCATGGGAGCCGCGCATGTAGCGGAGCCAGAGCCGCACCAACAGCGGCTGTGTGCTCTGGGACAGCAGCGGCCATGTGCAGCGGCCTGTGGGAAAGTGAAGAATTAAGAAGGCAAACAGGCGGCCGGTCCCCTGGGCCCCCCAAGAAGCCTTGGGCCGGGGGCGACCACCCCAATCGCCCCAATGTAGATCCGTCATTGCATGCAGTGTAGAGTTAGCTGGAGAATCCCCTAGTAAAGGAGAAAAGGAACAGCAACAAGTTCAGGCCCTTGTTCACAACTTATTGGATCCTCTGGATCATCCTGGGAAGTGGGCCTAGGATGCAGGCCAGAATCACTTCATCAAATTGATATTCAACCCCCTGCTTTTAGTGGCTTTTTGGTAAGTTAATGATGATCCAGTACATGTGTAGTGAACTTCAGCATAGACCTGAGCGAATGGGTCGACATGGTGCTGGTGATAAAGGAACGTCAGTCTAAAAGTTGACCCTAACCGTTCCATTGAAGTGGATCTCCATGGGAAAAGTGGGGCTGGAGCCTGTAGAGTCTAAATAAATTTGCAGCGAGATACTGTGGAGATGAATGGAGTAGGTGAGTGCCCAGAGGTTCAAAGATGGCAGAAGCAGTCTGCACCAAAGTCAGTCATTATGAATACCCCTTACAAAGTAACATGTAAGCTATGTACCCGTGTTCCACAAGAATGTTTTACTAAAGAACTGTTTTGGAGCATTACTGACTCTTAGCCTTTGATGAGGGCAACTGTGAGCTGAACTATTGTACTGGGGAGCCAGGCGATGCGAGTGCTGCTAAACCAGGGCTGGGCCCTGCCACGCCCATGGCTGCCGGGGCCTCTCAACAGCAGTTTCACTTCTTTCTAATGATAGAAGATGATGTACAGTAAAAAAAAAAAAAAACAACACTTGCAATACGTCATCCAGTCTCCAGCAATCAATCATAAAATGTATGCTCATATAGTATGAGAGTAACCTGACTCCTATAGCAGCATTCGTTTATCTGCTAGAATTTCTTCTCTACTTAGCAGTAAATAAGTCAGCTGTTTATGAATAAATGGAAGTGCCTGAAACACTGACCTTTACAGAATAAAACAGCTTTGTTTGTTTCTGGTACTTCCACAGAAAGAATCCAGTATTGTTCATAAGCCCAAGAAGGGGTCAGCCTTAAAGGTGTAATCTCATACAGCCGTAACAGACGTTTTTGTTGGTAAAAGTCTTGCAGTTTTGCTCTTCGGGTGTTCCATGTTAAGATATTGAATACATCTTTTCCAGTTGGATTTCACTCCGAAAACTACCTGAAAAGGTGTTCAGAAAAATAAACATGCATTTCTATGTGAAAAAGACTTGCTGCTCATAACTTTTGTCTTTTGACTGCTTCATTTCCAAAGATACCAATAAAATAAAAGAGGTCAGCTGACCAACCTTTAGGCATTTTCCTCCTCTGAAGACTCTCTACTTTATAATAGAAGTCAATGGGAAGACATAAAGCACCACTCCAGCTGTTTTATAACTTTGGAGTAAGGCTATGTACACACAGGGCATTTTTAGGCTACATTCATACATTGCGCATTTTTGACGGCTTTTTTGCGCACGCTTTTCAAAAATGCTCAATGTACTTCTGTGTCTGCCGATAAAGTGAATGTGAAATTCACTTTGCAGTGCAGAAAATGCGTAGATCTACGCAGCACTTTTATGGGAGAATGAATGGGCATGAAAAAAACTGACATGTCAATTCTTTGCGCAGCTGCGCCTGCGCTTTCTCCTATAGGAGCCCATTATCCCCGCTGGAATTACTCATCGCCGTTCAGACAATGCGCAATTCCAGTGGGAATACGCCGGCGCTGATGTCACACAGGGGAGGAACAATCCTGTTCCTCCTCCCCTGTGTGACATCTGTGCCAGCCCCTTTGGGTTTTGTAGTATATTAATAAATACTACGAAACCCAAATTAAATTAAAGCAAAGGTGTGAAAAATAATAAAGATTGAATACTTACCTCTCCGCAGGGTGTTCGGGAGCTGGGAGCCGCAGGTATTGACCTGCGAGGACCTTCTAAGAATGCTGATTGGCTGCTCGCGGTCATGCGATATGTACGTCATAGGACGTCAGATATCACATGACCGCAGGCCTTGGAAGGTCGATACCTCAGCAGGATCTCTCGGCTCCCGAACACCCGGCGGAGATGTAAGTATTCAATCTTTATTATTTTTCACACATTTGCACCCGCCAGTTGCCACCGACATCTCCGGCGGTGTCGGCAGGTGTAAGGGGACCTTAAGGCGACGCACCGGCGATGTTACAGGCGACATCACCGCTGGGGTGTCTATGACTCACCGTGGCCGGGACTCCGGTTTAGACAGGCGTTTCTCTTCCTCCTTCTTGTCATGGATGGATCGCGCCTGCCAGTAGTGGGGCCCGGTGGTGCAGATCAAATATGATGAGACTTCTTGTGGGAACAGATTAAAGGGGTTAATTGTTTCGTGACACCACCTATGAGTGTTCTGGTAACTTTACCGGCGCTGTGGGGCCTCGGGGGGATGGGATGCAGCAAGATGGAACGCTCCCACAGGCTGAGCAGTGATCCCCGGAACCAGAAGCTGCAGAAGATGTTGTGAGGCAGCTGCGGTTACCTTAGTATGCGGATAAACAGTTCATAAGAAGGCACGGACACTGTAAGTCTCTGTAACGGGTTCTTTACTGTAACCAGCAGGCAGTACATGGTATACAGTTCGTAGGTATTGGACCGGGTGGACTCAGCAATGACCAGTGTGTTCTCAGAGATCCGCGGTGTTCCTCCATTCTAACTAAGTATGTTGCCGTTGTCGCCCAGGAATGTCAGATCAGGTACAAGGAGGCTGCTTGAATGCCCTATCCGGGGTATACGTTTCGGATGCTTTGGGGAGCCTTGGGTCCTTTGGTGGGTACACTGCTGGCTAGAAGACTGTGTATGGCGGTGGTGGGGTGCTCCTATAAAGTGGTCCCTCCACTCCTCTGGTTCGCATAGCAGAGCTGAACTGCTGCTAGCTTCGTTACCAGCAAACCGGCTGTAGATGGGCACGGGATGTTTTTGGACTCACATGTTGATGCCCGTAGATCGGTTGTTTAAGGCACCGGGAGTAATGGTGCTCAACCGGGGTGATGGTAGGGAGACGGCCAGGGAAGGTGCCAGGGGGCCGCACGGAACTGTGCAACCCCCTCTCCTAGGTTGGAGAGCTTGCTCTTCTTGCTCCTACGTTGTTGCAGGGAGTTCTCTACTCACTCTACTCTCTAATTGTACTAAACTTTCCACTACACACTACCCTTACACTCCACCCACCAGGACCTGATTGGCCCTCTATGCTAGGTGATGCATGTAGGGTATGGATCTCTGAGTTAACCGTGTGACTGCTGAGTCAGAGAATATTGCTGCTGCAGTTTTGGCTGCAATACCCTCTTGTGACGCACTCGTTGTGGGGCGCCACACTCCCCCTTGGTGAAATACACTTGTCCCCAAGTGTCACGCTACCCAACATTACAGAGAGATTTTGAATTTTATAACCGGCAATAAAAGATACACTTTTATTAATAACAGGTAAATATTTGCTTAAGATATTGCAAGCAAAAGGAAAGCAAGTTAACGCATTACACGGACCCGGCGGACGGTCGGCTGTCCTTCATATGAGTTTAGGCTGTAGCCGCCGAGTCGCGGTGTGAGCGATTGAACAAGAGCAGAGTCACAGATAAAGTCCAAGTAAAATGAGTCACTTATGCAGAGAACTGTTACGCACTCGAATGGCAAACCACCCGTCATGACAAGCGTGGCGTTCATAAGTTATTATGTCCCCTCTGTACAAGTCACGGTCGGGATGTCCTCTGGGCAAATGGGACTCCACATCTCGACGCCCCACAAACACTTCTGTGCATACACCCTCCTCCCTCGCAAACAACGACCCGATAGATATATTGAAGGTGGTAACTCTACCTTCCTTGCGGAACTCCGCAGGCAACGGGGGTTGGCGACGAGCCACGGCACGGGCCTCCATGTTGGCGCGTTCACTGGCTTGCCAGTCCTCTCTGCGGCGCAGACGTATATCTTTGTCCTGACGGCATGGGGTGTGGATGTAGCTGTGATGACGTGTGGTTGGCTGAGAAGCTTGTGCTTGTGCTTGGCGGGAAGTTTGGATAGGCACAGGGGAAGGAGTTGCAACTGCACCCGACCAGTGGATCCGAGCTGGCTGCTCGGCCGGAGGTTCCTCGATGTCTCCCCAAGCGAAACCGGTGTAGAGGTCCTCAGCGATGCTGCGGGTCTCATCGTCGTCATCATCCTCCTCTCCCTCGATGATCACATCGGGCTGCTCGGCTGTTGAAGATGCTGGAACTGGATCTCTGGAGGTCTGTGAATACCTGAACTGTGCCATTAAACTGTGTGCTGTGTGAGTAAATACCTGAGTCACTGCCTTCTGTCGTGCCGATCCTAACCGCTACCATACAGTGCAAAGTATGTGGGAGATTCCAAATGGAGGAGGCGGCAATGTAGAAAGAATAACGCCGCCCAGCGGGGCGTGTGCTGCTGCATCGAGGAGGGGCAGAATGAAGCCTGGGCCCACCTTTTCAGTCCCCAGCCTCAGGGACATCTGTAAGTCATAAGTTATTTTTCTACTGTTTTATAGGGCAGATTTAGCTCAGAGAGGAATAGATAGGGAGCAGCTAGGAAGGTGCAGGGACAGGTAGTGATAGTGTAATGGCTTAGATCCAGGTGACAGGTTCCATTTAAAAAAAAGATGCTTCTGTGGTACCCTGATCACCATGGTGGCTCAAGTGGTTAGCACTGCAGCCTTTGCAGCACTGGTGTCTTGAGGTCCTGGGTTCAATTCCCACCAAGGACACCATCTGCAAGGAGTTTGTCTT